>JABSTR010003696.1:0-29195 GCA_013339765.2 Haemaphysalis longicornis
GGGGCACTATAAAACAGGAAATATTTCGAACGAAGCGAACTTCTATGTTGTCCGAATGGCCCCTTTAATGCACTGTATTGTATTTTTGGTTCCTGTAGTGATGTCACCATGAAGGAACCGCAGTAGACAAAAGTTAATGTAGCGCTTTACCATGCATTTTTTTTGTGTTTGATGGAAACAAATATAATACTCTAACCAAGGACTTTATCCGAAGCGTTCCAACGTTTCGGAACCTACTTGGCTCCTTCATTAGAACTGTCTATGTTTGACCAAGAGCAATAGTTCTACATATAAACAATTTTTTTTTGTTTGCTGCAGCGGATCAGAGGCTAGGGCACAAATAGGGGGTAGAACATCTAGATATCTGTTCATCTTTCGCGGGCTTGCTTGGGTGTGACAACTGTATCTAGTTGTCAATTCCAATTTGTTGTGGTCAGTTTTTCTCAACTTAAATTGTAGCTTTTTTAAAGAATATGGAAGGTTTTGTGGGCCGAAAGGGTTGCCGCATTGCATGTTTGGCCTATGTAGCGTTGAAAGCGGATATTTTGCTTCAAAGTGGAATGGTGGCCTAGCATCATGGTCACGTGGTTGCTGCTCACTTTCATTCATGCCATTATTTTTTATATTATCACTTAAAATTAAAAGTTAACCAATCTGTTGTCATTTTAATTTTGTCACCTGCTTTATACTTTCTTTTTTTTTCAACTGTCTGTAAGGAGTGACAATTCGTCTTTTTATGATACCAAGGCATCGAACTGTGCTAGTTGGTACATGTTTGAATGGATGAAAAACCAGCGGAAAACACAGGTACACGGAAGAGAACGACGGATAAGCTTGCCCCGTTGTTCTCTTTTAACTGTGTCCTGTGTTTACCGCTGTTTTTCATCCATTCAATTTTTATGAATTTGTTCAACAGTGATTAGTTTAAGTGCTCAAGCAATTTTTGGCTTGAAGGTTCCCTGTAGCATTTATATAAGTGCTCTCTGCTCTTTTTTTACCCAAGACCCCATTACCAGCCTTAATGAGATTGTCTTTTGTAGACATGAAGTTGAAATAAATATTTGTTTGCATGCTTTGCATATTTTTGAAAGAAGTGCTTGCTCACTTTCTTTCAAACCTGTTTCTTAATCCTGCTTAAAGCATTTTTCCATGTTTATTTTTTTTCAGAACCAGGAAGGGTGCTCATCCTCGGTTCTTGCTGAAGCACAGTACTTCACACGTGAGCTTTGAACACGCAGTAATTATGGTATGAAACATTTTACCAGTATTAGCTTGCTTTGTAGACGTCATTGTAGAGGTCAAAGCTCTCGACAGTGTAGTACATTGTCTGGTGTAGTGCACAATCTCTCTATAACAGCACCCGCTGGGTGCTGTTGTAGAGAATAATTTTGTGGCTATAATACTTGAGATTATTTTAAAATGTACATCAAATACTAGTAAGAATAGCTCTCTAAATTGGTGGCCATTTTCCTGGTGGAGGCAGAAAGTGAAAATGCCCATGTGTGGAGATTTAAGTCCACAATAAATATCCCAAAGTTGCCAAAGCTAATCCAGAGCCCTCCTCGCGGTGCACTTAATATCCCATGTGCAGCTTTGTGTAAAAACAGCCAGAAATGTATGATCAATTTAAATTGATTTTAATGTTTCTAAATGCAAGTATTCTAAGTTTAAGCTGCCTTATTTAGTAAAATATTTTCTAACAATTGCATAGCTACCAAAGGTTTACAGAAAAGCTTTCATTGGTTATGCACCTTCTCAGCGAAACAAAAATGTCATTAAGAAAAGCAGAAAAAAACCTAAATATGGCAAGTAGCAACAGTAAAGCTGCTAATAAAAAAGATGCTAAACGTTTTATTGATAATATTGCTGATTTACTTCTAGTCAACTCTTAAAAGGGCTATAGACGGGTTTGATGGTTCCCATGACGCACCTCGTAATACTAGACGAAACTAATGGGCACTGGCTGTTGGCTTTTCATTTGCAACATCGAAAAATGACCCCACATCCACCAGCAGGGACATAATGCAAGGCACCATGCACAAGCTAGACTCATGATAAAATACTGCTATAACAACAATGTCATCACATTTCAACCATGGGCTTCACCAGGGAACTCATATGCATTGTTCTGTGATGTTTACAGTTCTTGGTATTGCTATGTGGGGTCATTTTCATGAAGCAAAAAGAATAATGTAAAATAAAATAAGTGGCAGTGGGGACCCAACTTTTATGGGTAGAATAAAGCCACAGTACGTAGGGAAGTATACATATTGTATTTGGTCTGCCTTAATATTGACCTTTTCTGCTCAGCTCAAGAATAAGGCACTAAACATTGCGAGTAGCTACCGTGATTGGAAGTTTGATGAAATGCTGAGAAGCCAAGGGTTTTAAGGTTCGAAGAACTTTTGTGCAGTTGATGTGTTGCACGCCTACTTGCTTTCACTGCATAACACGTTTATGCTGTGCAGTGAAGCTCGAAGGATGTGCGCTGCAGTATAGCAAAATGAACATAAAATTGAATTTTTAACACCGTTTCGAATAATCAACATCCTCTAATGATACAACTTCTGTACTGCGATTTGGCTGTAATATTAGACTTTATAAATGGATGTTTCAAAAATCGGTGGGTCAGAAAGTTCAAGTAAATTATCAGCTGACATTGAGCTTTAATGGAATGTCTCATAGAACGGAGCTTGGAAAGCACGAATGTTTCATACCGTAATTGTGTGTCATACTGTGCCATATGTGGCTGCACACCTGCAGCGCCATTTGTGAACCGAGGATGATGCACCCTTTTTGTACCCTTTAGGTGGGTGCTTTTGCAGGAAAAGCTCCTACCTTGATATTTTGGGCAGAAAAGAGTGCTCCTGCGGCGAAAGAATCCAAGCACCATAAAGGGTGTGCTTGGATTCTGGCGGTACTTGTCCGTGCTAAGCGCATGATATGGTTTGGACATTCCAAGCTCTAGCCCGCCGAACGCAAAGTAATGCCTTGACTCCAACGCGAGTGCTTTTAATAACAACTTTGATGACACCACTGTTGAGAATCGGTTGAAACGGAGCAGGCGACGCACGTCGGTGTTATATTTTTCTTCGGCGTGCTGCCGCAGTGGCACGAGCCGTGCGATCAGCCATGTTCGTGGCTATTTCAGTGTTGCCAAACGAAAAATTGACAGCTAAACTTTTCAATGAATACCGGCTATAGGATGGGTCAAGGTAAATGTTCTTTATAGTTCAGACTGCTGTGTCCACCTCATTGCATTCGGAGGGAAGGAAGTTCTTAATTGCTTGTATCTTAATATTTGGTATGTGCTTGGCTGTAAAGTTTTAAGAGAAGTTGCCAAAATGTTTATTAATAGACACCTCAATCATAGTTTATGGTTGTGAATTAGTTTTAGTCTCAGGATTCATGCACAGAATTTGCAAACATTCTTGTTTCTTTTTTTGTGTTGCAACATTTACTGTCGATTGTAAAAGTTTGTTCGGACAACGTGGTTTCATTCGGCTTGAGTCTCAAGATTTTTACACAAAAGAAATTGTGCAATTTATGGTCAATAGAACTTATAAATGTGGTTGTCTGCCTTTTAAAAAAGTTGTGACGACAAATACCAATACAAGTTCTCTACGGGTGCACATCACATGGGATATTGTTTTTGGAAGCTACCACCAGAAAACATGATTGCAATTGTGTAGTGGGGGTCCAGTTCTGTCTAGTTGTATCACTGAATGCTAATGTGTAGTGAGCACACTGATAACGGTTTTCAGTGGTCCCTCTAGTGCACCAATGTTGTGATCGTCACGTGCATGAAATTGTGAAGTTCTATTATTTCTTCTTTTTTGGTTCAGACTACTACGTTTTTTTGTGTGTCATGTCAAGTTAACCGATATTTCAAGATATCCGAGTTTGATGCCACGAGGGATCACTGTATATATAACTTAAAATTGTGCCATTAGTCATAAATTGTTGCATTTCATTTACTTACAGAGCCTCCAGACATACACCTGTCGCCATGAATTGCATTAGGACACCATGGTGATAGGTCGCAAGCCTCCAAGGCTATGGTGATGACATGCGCAACACCATGGTACTGCGCATGCCATCACCTTTAAAAAACGGTGTGAGGATGCTCAACACCCTTTATTTAGGGTGTTGAGCGTCCTCACCACCCTTTAAGGTGTTGAGCATCCTCAACACCTTTTTTTGTTCTTACACCCTTTTTTCGTCCGTACACCCTTTTTTGGCGAAAACACCTTTTAAAGGTGTTAGCCATGGGACAAGGTTTTTACACCCTTTTCGGCCAAAAAGGGTGTAAAAAAGTTTAGTGTGTGCTATAACTTTCACGTCTCACTGTATATCCTGCGGTATACACTATGTTGGCCATACTTTACTAAGTCCCTTCATGCAAAGGAAGTCAATTCAGGACACCCAGACGATAGGGTCAGAGAAGAGGCTGTACCGACGGTAATAGGAAGGGTGTACACTTGACCGATGAAAACCCATGGGTTCTGCGCAGGCTCAATAATAAACGTCAAAGAGATTCTTAAGATGTGCCTGGAACGTGAAAGCATCTACGGATTGTCTGTGTACACAGGTATAAGCACCGAGCACGCTGCAATTGTAATTGATAGGCAAACGTCAAGGCTGTCATGGGCCGAGTTTAACGAAAAGAAATGGCGAAAAAAATACCAATTTCAAACTACATTGATGTAGTATGGGCAGGAGTGACGTCATGTAGACATGCACTATAAACACAGTCATCAGTATCTTAACTGCACGTAAACACTCAAGTGATCATATGATCAAACGCAACTAGAGGCCCCACTTCAGTCTCCCAGTTATGTTTCTTTGCAGTGGATTAGGTCGGTGGCTGTTCAAACAAGATTCGGTTATGTCAGGGAGAAATAGCCGGAAAGTGGCTGCGGAGCTCCAACTGCTTTACACATTTTCTGTAATACCAATTATTTGTTTGAAGTTTGCAATAAACTTGATATCATTTGTTAGTCTTTTTAATGAACGAAACTTGTATTTTTTCTTCGTGGCCACAAAACAATGGTCGATAAACAAATGTTAACTTGCTTTGGTGGCTTGTAACAATTCACTAGAATTTCCTATGGCCAACCCAAGGAATCCACGGCTTGTACACGGCAGGGTGGTGTTAGTCTCCAAAAATTTTTGACAGCAGGACTGGAGACTAGCGCAGCCCACAGGCTCCATAGGTGGAAACCAGTATCCCACACACACAGGGCCATAAAACAGCCAGTGCAGTGAGCCTCTGCTAAGTATTAAGCAGGTTCAAAGGGTAGGTTTGCATTGATAGATTTTTATGCAAGGCATTCACTGTGCGTGGATCAACTATTCAGGGTGCACATTACTCATTCTTTACGCGATTTCGGACAGTTCTCAAAGGGTTGCCTAGATGTTCTTTTGCAAAAACAAAAAGTGAAAGCTCACAGTTAGGGATCTCAAAAACATTTTTTAGCCTCTCCAGCAATTGTACAAGCCTGAGGGAACTCGGCTGATAGTTAGGGCCGACTGTCGTCGACCTCATGCTTGATAGCTCCCTGGGCAAGCACATGAATGCAGTGACTAAGAAAGATGGGGACCAAAGTGAGGAGAAGGTGGATCCTGTACAACAGCCCTTGATCACCTAAACAGCAGAAAAGAGCGCTGATGACTCACAGTCCACGGCTGGGGTGTTAAAATACCTTTTGACATACATGTACAGGGCATTTACAAACGTTTCTCCAGAAAATCTTATGATTACACACAGTCCCTCCATGGAAGGGGTTTGTTTCTGACAAGGTGGTTGAAATTTGTTATTAGTAACAACATAAACTCGTCATTCGTTCATTTCATTCAGCACGCTTACGAGCTTCGTTACTGCTTATGCAATATTCTCTTATTTACCTATGTTCGAAGTAAACTGTGTTATACCGTAAAATCCGCTGTGCCGAGAGCATGCGGGCGTAACATTTTTCAATGGTGATACGTGCGGAACATGAAGCTCAGTGCTGATAAACTTAAATCAGGGCAAATAAAGCTTCCCATTTTGTTTCTTTATTTTTGTAACTATTCTCCCTGCCAAATACCTTGGTGGTAACTCAACTAAGCTCACCTTTTCCCTAGGCCTTTATTATTGTTGCGCTCTGCAATTTTGCATTCCCAGCTGGAGCATGCCTGCTTAATTTAGGTCCCAAACCATGCGTTGCTATTTCACAATTGCAGCTGTCTAAAATGTTGCTGTTCAGGTTTTGCCAACAATTTCCAACAGGCCACTTAACTAGTGTCAAAACCATTTTAAACCTTTAATTGCTATTTATAGCAAACAGTATTCTATCATCTTTCATAACACATTTTATTGTAAACTCACTCAATGTTTTTGTTACCCCACCAGCCTGGTTCATAAATCTGGCGTGAACATAAATGCCTTATTGCAATACAGTCACACGCCCGTCTTGCAGCAAATCTGCAGTGACAGACACCACACGTTTTGGATTTCCAGCGTAGCTTTGGTGTCAGCAAAAAGGAATATTTTTCTTGGCTCCTCTGCAGCGCTTTGTAGACAAGCAAAAACATCACTTGCTGGTTTGGCTTTCCTGCAGGACTCTAGTGTAGTGCAAGAAAGTATCACTTGCTTATTCCTTTTTTGTTGTTGCAAGTGCAAGTGGTATTCTTCCTGCCGCTAGCATTCGCACGGCCGCTTGCGAATCCGTGATGATGTTGAGGACGCGGCCATTTCGTTCTCTCCAGCGAATCGCGAGAAGGAGGGCTCCGGTCTCCGCGTTCTTTGTGGTGGTGTCAGTGGTGTTTCGCACGGTGATGCAGTCTATGATATGTCCCCTTCACGGGTGGTCACCACTAATGCCGCCGTTTCTTCATCATACTTCGCTGCATCGACGTACACCGTAGTATCGTGATGTTCGAATTTCCTTTGCAGGAAATTGACCCTGGCCTTTCTTCTTTCTACGTGGATATTAGGATTCATGTTCTTTCGAAGGGGAAGCGCTTTGATGTGGGATCGAACGTTGCGCAGGGTTTAGGTCTGTTGCCTACTTGCCATCGCCTATACTTGCCATAAGATCGCCCTCCCCGTGCGGGACTTTTCTAGTCGTATTCGTTGTGCTTGAAGGGTGGCATGTTTTATCTCTTCAATGGTGTTCGTGAGCCCCAGGTGAGTGAGCTTCTCATTGGAGGTGAACTGGCCATGGGTAGGTTGAGCGCAGCTTTGAACGCTGTGCGGCGTTGATGTGCTCCTCGTCTGACTTTGTGAGATTTTGAAATGGTAGACTGTAGTCGATACGAGGGATAATCAATTGTACTATTCGGACGGTGTCTTCTCCCCTCATTCCATTCCGGTTGTTTGTTAGCCGCTTGATTATGCGTGCCAGTTGGGAAGATTTAGCGCGCAGTTCAGTTATGGTGGTGTCCGCTCGAGCATTTCTTTGCAGGTGCATCCCGAGCATTCTTATTTGCCTTCTCTCTGGTATGGGCGCGCATAAATTTAGGCCGTTCTGGGTGACGGCATGCGCCATCGCGCGCCTACCCTGGCCATTTAATTAATTTAGTCACGGCCTCCGCGATCGGCTGCCGTGATTAGTTAGCTTACAACTCGTATTTCTTTTTGGACGATGCTATATGTACTACGTAGTGGAGCCCCACCGGAAATTGCTATACGCACTACCCATATAGCGCCATCTATGAGGCTCTGTCAGAAACACTCCCGAGCTTTCTTGGTGGCGGGCTGACGCGACCTTCGTACGAACGGCAAAGTACCTGCGTACCTGGTTTCGGCCACCGCAAAGTTTGCGCTGTAGTCATGGGCGTGAAATAGATTATGGCTGCCCACAGGGCCGTTTACGACACGTTTGAGTATTTAATCGAGGCAGGAACAGAAATTACGCGGGCAGCCGGTGCATAACATATACGGTGTTGATCAACATATCGTATGTTGTGTCGGGCAGCCCGCGTCATTTTTTTATTTTACTTTTGAGTTTTGTGTAATCGAGTATGTATCTATAGTAGCCTCAAGCTGTCTATTCCTGGGTATCGCCAACTCTCCAAATAATATCCCACGGCGGCTTTATTCGCCTTAATAATTAAGATTCTGAGATCCCTGAGTGAGCTCTTAGCGCGATGTGATTTCGGCGGCGCACAAAACTTTTAATTGACTACGCAGCAGTTAACTAAAGAATGTTCTACAGGAACTGTTGAGTACAAACGGGGGAACGCGCACCTGTGCTTTTAGTTCGTGTGTTTGTACACCTTGCCACGAGCTGTTAAAGTTGGCTTTTCCGCATGGCTGTTAAGCTGTGCAAGAAAGTCACCGGGGCTAAACATGATGGTAAGAAACGCTTCTGATGTAAAGCAGCTAATCCATAGTGTTTACGAAACTCTTAAGACACATTCTTTTGCAGTGTGACCTTTAAACGTTTCCCATCCCTCCTCCCACTCAGCCTTATTTTGGCAAATAAAGGCGCCCAACATGCAGACACAGGAAAAGGAAACCGGAAGATGTATAGAACTTTTATCCTGCATTCTTTCACGTGCATAATGTCACATGCTAGCAGTGCCGTTTGTCCAACACGGTTTAAGTTGTGCATTGAAGCAGTTTCTTGCCAAGCTCCGAAGACTCGCCTAGGCAATTTCACATCACGAATGGTAAAAAAAAAATATCTGTAAATTATGTGGAAGCAATGCCCATCTCTTCATTATTGACATTTTCTAGTTTATCAGAGCTGCTGCAGCCAAGCATTATGTTATTTATAAACTAGAAAATACAGCAAGAGGCCATTTCTAAGCAGAAGGAAATATATATTGATTACATCTACATTGTTTGAATTGTACGTTTTCCCAGGGCTGTACCCAGAAATTTTTTTCGGAGGGGGTTATGGGTTTCGGGAAGGGGGTAGTTTTGCCGAAAGCAACAGTAAGTAAAGCTTACACGCTGCCTGGAAAAGATTTCGGGAGGGGTTCGAACCCCCAAACCCCCCCTCTGGGTACGGCCCTGCGCAACTGGCAGGGCAACTGCTATTATTTCTATGCCACATAAGATGCCCATGATTTTGCTCAAGCATGTGGACTCTTAGGTGGTTACATGCTGATAAAAGAATTCTCTGCTACCTTCATTCATACCCTGCAACTCGTCCGTGCCCGTGGTGAGCATGCAGGGTGCACGTGTGACGCTTAGCATGATAAACGTCAGGAGACGTCAGCTCAGTTGTACTGAGAATATGTCTACTCCAGAATGCTTAAATAACTGAATCAATCATGAAAAACAGTCAACTCAAAACAACCTGAAAGAAAAGAAGCACCACCTACCCTAAAAGAAAAAGTAGACAAGAAGAAACGGGTTAACTATTTTACATTGTTTTCAGGTTATCCAAAAATAAGTCTGCATGCAAATGGTCCAAGAAAGGCTGTTGTTTCTTACACTTTCAAGAAGACATCAACACTGCTATAGTTTTAGAATATGAAGTAAATTTTTATTACACCACATCCTCAGCTTCAATTGAAGTTGTCCTTTCTGGGTGACCTGTAAAACCAAAGGTGCAATACAATTAGCAATACGGCTATGTCGCTTGTATAAGCGATAGAAAAAAAGCACAAAAATAAACATGGCAAAACCCAGGACCTTTGTTATGTTTTTTTTCATTTTGTGTTATTTTTGTCCTACTGGTACAATTTGAATTCTTGAAACCAACTTTCGTGAAAAACCTATTGAGCACGATTTTCCATACCAACCATTACTACATTAAATGGCTGCACAATACTTTTTGCCTGAATGTAAATGCGGCTAAGAAATTTATTATTATTTTGAAGCAGCCAGTTTTTATGGCCAGTGACAGAAAATGGGAGCAGATGCCGTTGGTGCAGGGCTGCATGCGACCACACCGTGTGAAGTGTTGTGCAATTTTTTTGCAAATCTGTTAGCCCGACAGGAACCACACCGCATGCAGAAGCTGCCGTAGTCTTTGTTATAAATTGACGTGAACCTTTTTCCTTCTCACTTAGAACTGATCTCCTTTTTTTGCTGTTTGGTCCCGTTTACAGTAAGAACTACATTTTTTGAGGAAAAAGGAACTGCCACCCAAATAAAACCAGTACTTCTGAGTCAAAAGAGCAATGCACAAGATTAGAATCATACTACACAATGGGAACATATACATGTTGCCCCCCCCCCACGCTACCCCAGCACTTGCACCCTCCCCCATGCCCTCTCCTTATTCTTGCCAGAAACAATGGATTTGCCCCGTCAAGATAAAATTCTGCAGACGCCCATGCTAATACATACGGAACCAGTAAAGTGTGCAGCTGGTCGAATTGGTTCTCAATGCATAAATACAAGGCTGCTTCAAAGAGAAACAAGGCATTGGTGCCTTCCTGGTCTGTTCCACAACTTTCGCTACAACCTGGAACGATGTTTTGGCCCTGAGAAAGATTCAGTGCACTAATTATACGGCACTAGAAAGCGGATACAAGCATCATCACTGACTCCCCCATCTCCTATCATTAGCTTCACACTTGTTGATTAAAAACGTGTTTGTCCTTATGCGTTATCGCACTTACAACAATGCATGAAACGACATTTAACAAGGTGAGGGGAAACGCGCTGAAGGTATCCAATACGCGTTCGCACCGTTCAGTTGCCCGCGACGGCTGAAGGGGCCACGCGACATGCATGCATGCTCGCGCATCGGCTGGAAAGGCTGGTGACGGAAATATAAGCTCGGCGGTCGACGCGGGTCTCCCACTTCAACATCAGTAAAGCAAGCGTTACGGGACAAACCAACGAGGCCAGAAATACCTACCTTCAGATTGGGCAAGCCGTCTTCGAACCACTGCCGCGTGCTGACGGCGCGATCGGGAAGTTGCCACGCCAGCTTGACGGCCCTGGCGCGAATCGTGTGCATCAGCCCGGCCGGGCCGGCCCACGATTCCAGACTTGCGCTTTATTACCGTGATTTGTCGCAACGAGATTGGCGGGGTCGATCCATCCATGGATCGGTCAAAAGGGTCAAAAGCGACGAAAAGCTGCCATGTCGACCGGCCGAACGCTTGAGACCACGTAAAAACATAAAAAAGAAGCGCTTCTGACAGCGTCCATAGATGGCGCTATATCGGTAGTGCGTATAGCAATTTCCGGTGAGACTTCACTACGTAGTACATATAGCATCGTCCTTTCTTTTTAATTCTGCCACGCCGGTATCTCCGGCTGTGATGACACTTTAGGTGCTTTAGGTGTCTTCGATTTGGCTGTATTCTCTGCACTCATTGTGCAACACCCGCCTCTTCATTTTCGAGTGCAGCGCGCGCGGTGCCCGCACTTTTCTCTTCGATTTACCGACAGTGCAGAGAGTGCAGGATGAGTTCACGGCTTTCCCTGCACTTCCCAGAGATAGGGTGCATGGCTACTTGAGAGGCGGTGCAGAAGCAGAAGACAAAAGTGCAGGACCGGCTCTGCAGTGGCGGCGCCTGCGCTGAACTGGCTGAACTAATTCTGAACTCATGCAGCAAGTGCAGGCCAAACCGAAGAGGCCTTTCATCGACTCCTTCCCTGCTTTTTTTCTTCCGCTGTTTAGTCTCCGATTTGGCTGCACTCGCTGCACTCATTCAGCGCAGCACCCGCCTCTTCGATTTTAGAGCGCAGCGCGCGGCGCCTGCACTTTTCTCTTCGATTTACCGACGGTGCAGAGAGTGCCGGATTAGTTCACGTCTTCCCTGCACTTACCCGAGAGGAAGTGCAGAAGCAGACGACAAAAGTGCACGGCCGGTTCTGCAGTGGCGGCGCCTGCGCTGAACTGGATGAACTAATTCTGACCTCATGCAGAAAGTGCAGGCAACTGCGAAGCCCAGTGCCTCAGGAAGTAGGAGTATTTCTTTCTCTCTGGTAGGACTTTCCTACCAATTCTAGCTGGCTCAATCTTTTACCACGATGTTTCTGTATCCCTGCCAGAGGCTACACGTGTCTCATCCTGGGGCGAATATTTGCTCATGCAAATTCTATACTCGGGGACAACTTTCTGTGGCAATGGAGACAAAGCTACGCGGGGGGGGGGGGGGGGCGAACCATAGAGTTTCATACTAATGAAACTAGAGGGGACACTGGCGCTGCAATCGTTCAACCCCCATGGAGCTGATTGTGTGACGTAGACTCGTGATTTTCGAACTTGGCTTAACTTGAGGCTTGACGATTGTTATATGTACTAGGCTTCGTACTTTTCCGCTCCGTCAGTTTCGGTTTCGGCGTCGAAAGCGTCGGTGGGTCATTCCGGGGCAGAATTGCTGTTGGCGTTTGATTCCAGCGGCTGCAGTGCGCAAATACTGCACGACTGGAATGAATGGATACGGGAAGCACTCCGCGCCGGGTAGTGCGTTCCATCCTAGCCACGTTCATGACTACGCTTGCGATTTTAACGTCACGAGCACGGTAGCGCCGAAGACAAATAAAAATCTTTTATCAGCAGTAAGTATGTGTGCACAGCCGGTGATTTTTTTTTTAATGTTGCGGGAGCGTCCACCAGCGGGTGGGTCGGCACCTTATCGTGGGAGAAAGCGGCGAAACAAGTGAGGGTAGGCCGCTTGCATAGGACGATTCCGCCAGTGCAACCGTCGTCTGCTAGGCTGTTCCCGCAAGCACAACACAGCCGACACAGTCCCTTTCCGTTGCTAATCAGCTGCGTGTATTCACCGGTGTAACCAAGGCTCACGCGCAATCGCTGTGACCGCCCGCAACCATGGACGCATATGGGGTGTTTGAAGCTGAAGGTAAAAACAATGTAATTAAATGAATACTCTGTATATGCAGTGCAGTATCAGACAGGGGAAGAAAACGTACCTCTGCACCCTAGTAGCACAGAATGTTGCCCGAACATTTCCACAACGTTTCCCCTTAACGTTGCCAAAACGTGGCTAATGTCCGCTTTTTTTAACGTTAGTGCAATGTTTCCCAGAAACATTGCGTCAACATGATATTAGCATTGCTCCAACATGGGGGCAACGTTTTAAGGGTGTTGTTTTAATGTTTGGATAACGTTGTTTCTGACGTTCGTCAACGTTGCTACACTCTTGGAGCAACCTTCCAGCCACGTGCGGGACACATTTGAACAACATTATGAGACGTTTTCTGATGACATTGCAGCAACTTTTCAGCTACATTTTCGCAACGTGCATACCACATTTAAGCATATCCCTGTACCATTCGGACGTTGTGATAACATTGCTACAATCTTGCAGCAACTTTAGATCCACACTTTTAACATGAAGTTAGCATACAAAGAACGTTGCTGCAACGTTCAAGCAATGTTTTTGTGAAGTTGCAATAACATTCCTACAATTTTGCGGTAACTTTCCAGCTATATTTTTCCAACATGCGGGTAACATTTAGAAAACGTCGCTATCATGTTCAAGCGATGCTTCCTACAACGTTACCGCGACTTTACAGATACGTTTTTTCCCCACGAGGGCCACATCCGCGCACTGTTGATATGACGTTCAAGCAATGTTTCTCTTACGAAGCGATGATATTGCAGCAATGTACAGGTAACTTACAGTTACATGTATCTAATATACATGCAACAATAACTAGATGAAATTATTATAAGTTAACTTTTTCCTAGACAGACGATTGTTGACTGCATGATAAGCGAGCACTTCAAACCTCGTCCTCATAAACTCCTGAAAGGTATAAACTGGCATTTTAGACTTCATGTTCATACATTTGATCCCTACACTGACCAACGAACACAATTAAGGCAGTCCGGCAAAATAACAAACTAAAAAATGGCGGAATTTTAAAGCAAGGAACATGCCAGCTAGCGTAAATAACAACACTGACACTCTTTAAGATGAAAGAACATGTGCGTTTTATTTTTACCATTAACAATCGATCCGAATACGTATTGTGTTAAAGCAATTGAATTTCGCAAGTACGCTGTTTCAGCCGTTGTCTTCGTTTTTCTCCTCCTGGGCTTGCTTGTTCTTCTGCCTTGACAAGTCAGTTTGATGACATACTTGACGGCCATGAACCCAGTAACATGGGGCTGTTACTGCCACGCTTCTGCGAAATGAAAAAAAAGCTGTAGTTTAGGAGAAGTTGCAAAGTTGTTACAGCATAGACAATGTCTCACCTCTCAGAACACCAGGACTTTTGGCATACAATATGGCCTCATCAATTTTCTTGTACTTCAAATGAGGTTTGACTGCCATTCCTGGAAAACAAACAAAATGGCATTGCTCTAACACACAGGGTGCTCAGAAGCTCACCTGCAGTTTGGATGACGCTTGCTGCCAGATGAGCTTATTCGTGTGTCAATGTTGTGGTGCTGGTAAATCATAAGGTATTTCTGAAACAAAACAGAGTGTATAGAAGTGGTTCAGAAAACTGAAGTGAAGCAAATTTTAGCTAATAGAGAAAACCTTACCTTTAGGAAGGAATATTATAGCAAAACAGGCCTCTTCACTTTTCACTTTGTCTTGCTTGTTTAACTTTTTCTAAAGCCCGTGCCAACTTTATGACGCACATCGCTTGAGTTGGTTTCTCAAGCATCCCTGGGAAACAGAAAAGGACAAAATACTGAATTATACAAAATACCTTACAGCTTTCTTTCCAGGCCATTGAGTAATTAAGTGAAAAGTCTTCGTTCAGACAGCTTGCCAGAGAATTTTCAATTAACAAGAGAAGCCGACCAACCGATGACGACGTGGTACGTCGGCAATCATTGAAAGAGGACGATAATTACCTCAATGGCCATAAACATAAAAACGCAACGAACAAAAATTAGTAAACAGGCAAATGTAAAGAATTCATTACATGCACAACTAGATGAAATTACAACCGTGTATTTTCTTGGTTGCCTAATTTTACCTTTTGCTCTCGAAAAATGTGCTAAAAACTGGCTTGAGCTGTTTTATTTTCTTATTTTTATTTATTTTTGATCATTGTATTTATTTTTATTTGTCATTTATTTTCTTTATAGTTATAAGCATCCGACGTAGACCAGCTTTCACATGGAAAATATGTGAATACTACAAAGACGTCAGGCGTTGTTTTACATCGTAAGATGGTTCGCATAAGCAGCTGATAACATATGGCTTAACTGCAACGCTAAATTGTATTCCGTTACAGCATGCCGCCGAAACTCGCGTGAAATTAAACATAACAAAGTTATATTTATTAGTTGTATTTTTCGCGTTCGTGAGCAGCTGCGGCGAGAAGTAAATTAAAAGCCAATCGTACATATCAAGGTTCTTGCAGAACATATATACACTCGATTTCAGCATCATAACAAAAAATCTACTACTGAGCGCCCACCTGATTTCTCATTATACTCTTTCCATTATATTTAAGTGATACGTGTTCCCCTTTTACAACCGTACGCATTCACAAAAGCAAGGATATGCTTAGAAGTTAGAAACGGGAGGGCAATCTTGTTCCCGCTCTTTTACGAAGTAAACTGCATTCGAAAGAACGAGGCGAGCTCAGAAAATCGAGCGCTTACCTTCACTGGTCGGTTGCTATGAACTTGCCGGCCCGCAAATATTCGCCGTAACATGCGGCCACACAACAATATTTCGTATGACATGGTTCCTTCTCCATTCCGTTTGATTGTCACTATGGCTGCTCCTTTCTGAAAAAAGCGCGCGCATTTCGTCTACTCTTCCCAACCCACCGCCGGCTGCCAGTGGCAAAGGAGCATTAGGGGAGGACCCCTCTGCGAGGGGCGCGCACGTGTGCGCGTATGAGAGGAGGGTAGGATGCTGGCCAAGGACGAAAGCCTTTTCTTTCGGTGTTTTTTTTTTTTTTTTTTTTCCGGCCATCCCCCACTTTGCGCTCGGCTGCTGAAACTTCCTTCGCGACACACAGAAGGGACGGGACGGGACGGAGCGTCGACGAAAACAAAAATAAGGCATGCAGGAAGAAAGGAATGCGCGAGACAGCGTGCCTGATTCCCAGCTGAAGTCTCGGAAAAAGGCGGGGTTCCGAGAACGCCTGGCGCCCTGCTGTATTTCGTTTCGCGCCAAGCAGAACGCGACAAGTGTTCGATGCATTGGAACCTCTTACGAATAAAAATTACACCAGGAAAAATCTGAAGATAGTGTGTGCAATGCTATTGGAAGGGAACAAGAGCAAAAATTTTCAGGTTACTTGGAAGGTTCGTTTGTATAATGAGAAAAGATCCTTGAAATAGGCCAATGAGCTTTCGTACAGGCAGTATCTCCTGGAAAATGGGTGTCACACCAGGGTTAGGTCTTTGTTTTGTTTTATTGTTTCATATATGTTACAATATCATGGTTCTCTGACTTTGGCGCTCGAGGTAGGTGAAATGTCTATGAGGAAGTTGAAATATAAAACAGCCCACTTCATGTTGTCTATTTCAAACAAAGGTGCAAGGTGTGGACTAGTTGGAGCGTTCGCTGATCAGAGGGGCTATAACAGTGACTAAATGTCACAAGAAGGGGGCAATTTAAAGTACATGAACTTTGGGCTTTAATCTATTTCATAAATCAACCGTAATTACTGCGGCAATGTATATATAAAGGGAAAACACACGATTTTAATTAGCTGGCGACATGTATGGCTCGCACACCCATATGATGCACAGAAATTTATATAGCTTGCATATAAAATTTCTCCAGTAAATTAATTTTTTCGAGCAATTATGAGGATCCAGCAACAAGGCAATGTTTGAGCCTTCTATCTAGATTATTTTTGTTTAAGGATATACAGGCGGCAACATAAAACAACCCGGCCATGCATGTTTTAAAGGGATAAATAGGCTTCCGAAGGTCGCCATTGTAATCGCGCAATCGCTAGAATACCCATTCACGGCAACATTTACCAAATATTACACCTATTACACCTAACGAATAAAAACATGAAGCAAAAATTTGGTGTCAGTACTCCTTTAAGAGAGAAAGTTAACAGTGCGAGTCGCTTGTGAAAACTTAGCAAAATGGAACTGGAAATTTTCCTTGTCGATGCACGATTACCTTTTTATAATGCAACCGTTTACTACCAAAGGAAGGCGCGCAATGTTTTAACAATAGGAAAGGAAAGTTGGGAAGTCATTTCTGGATGCTGTTTTCAGGCAGTTATGAAAGAAATGTGCGCGAACTTCTTAAAGATACGGCCAACACGTCGAATGAAAAACACGGCGTATACCCGATCACTTTGTCTTTCCATATGGTGCACGTTTCCCAAAAGAACACATCTCCATTGTAAAGAGGCCGCGTTAAATTTCGGTATTATGTCATGGTGAAGTGAGCGGCTATGGAACGTAAAGGAAGCCAAGTCGGAGTAGATACCATTTGACGATGGCATAAAAAGCTATTTTCTTGTTGAAATTCCAGTTTGTTTATTTATTCAGCAAATAATGATTGCAAAATAACACACGGCAATGAAACCCAAGTTCTCATTCGTGCCTCACGACGTCGAAATGCTGCGCCGTCCGTTTCACGCGCGCGTTGGGTTAATTAGCAGGCGCTGTGCATTTGGTCAGTTTCCTGGATATATGCGGCATGCACATGGACAAAAACGCACCCGAGTGGCATTTGTAAAAGACTCACGAAAACAGCCCGATAGTTGGCCATACGTGACAACGCACAGTTGAGGGTGAAAGCTGCGCGGCTTGCTCAGCAGCTGTGTTTTGCTCTTTAAGTTTAATGATGTGTTAAAATCGCCCTAAAATATCTGATTTGACTGATTATGAGGTTTCATGCGCCGACGCTACACAGGCGATGAGGCGCACCGTAGTAGAGGGCTCCGGATTAATTTTGACTACCTGGGGATCTAATTAACGTGCACCGAAATCCCGAACACACGGGCATTTCCGCTTCTCGCCTCTACACACACACACACACACAAAAAGCGGCTGCCGCGGCCTGCAATCGAGCCCGCGTCCTCGGGCTCAATCCTTGGACTCAGCGCTAGCACAACAGCCACTGTGGTGGGTTTCTAGAATAACTAAATCACACTATAAGATGAGACAATCGGTATACCAATTGCATGAGTGACACGGCCTGCAGGGGCTGGTGCGAACCGTTGAGCGCACGGATGTTCCAATAAGAGCGCATTCGCAAAATGGAAAAGTTGGTTTCGTACATCAGTGAAATTCTGCTTAAAACACGTCATTATTTGGGGGTCATTTACACGGATCTAAGTTGATTTACACTGCAGGTATTGATTTTTCAGAGCGTGACTGTCGTACTTTTTACTAGGTGTGGCACAGCGACGCTTCATTGCACACGTTCACAATTTCGCGGGGACTGGACTTCACGGAAACGCGTCCATAGCCAACAAAAGCGGCCGCTTAGAGTTATTGTAAGTCCAATCTGTCCTCAAGAAACTCATGTGTCAGATGCACGCCGCCAAGAAATTTTTGCGTGTATACGTCGTATGCGTATATACCTTTAGGAAAAGTGAATGAAAAAAAAAACGGGTATAGAAATAAGGTGCTTCGTTGTTGAGTCATATCTTCAAATTATTGTTGGCACCTCACCGTAAAAAAGTAAAAATTTGTTCATCAACTCCATAAGAAAAGTGCGACTAGCACGACGAGTATAGAAAAGTCATGATTGCTTTTGAAAGTGACTGTTTTTGAGCGATATTACGAAGGCTGAAGTTCAAATGGGACATATAAATGGAGCAGGGATAAGCAACAAGTAGGGGGCGAGGGGGAACACAAACGTCTTTGTTATTGCATTGTTACTGATGAAAACAAATAACACGCTGCAAAAATTGGCTTAAACTGAGCTTGCTATTCCGTAAAACTAAGAGGAAACATGTAGAATACAGACACAGTAATCCCTCGTTATAGCGAAGTCAGCAAGACGGCGAAAAATTTCGTTATAAGCGGTATATTGATATAAGCAACCACTCGAGAAAAGCTAAACCAGTTTAGCTTATTATACGCCACAGCTGCGAGGAATCAAACCATAATGTATTCACTGAAGCAAAACGTTATTCAGAGTAAGCTGTGGTGGCTGTTTCATGTTCTTGCCGGCAAGAGCAACCCCTGCTACAATTTGACCATTTGACAATGCAGGAGGCTATGGCCGCCGCCCACAAAAATTGGCAGCGGCAGTGCCCCTTTTATAGGGGGGCGTGCGGGCGTCACGAAACGCTATACGAGAGTTTTGCGCTGAAAAGCGCCGCAGATGCCGTGGCTCGAGACGGAGGTTGTTTGTTGAGCTCAAAAAATAAATAATAGTAATAATAAAAAGATTAACCGCTCATTGGGCGTACAAAGCACAATCATGAAAACTGATCGGTTTCGCATTAGGGGGCATTGCATGATCACTGGGAATTGTTTTCCCGAGTTGTGCAGCCGTGAAGTTTGCAACACAAGAGTCTTCGGCGCCTCGTTGTCGGCAATTCGATTGCCAGTGTTCGCGCACCGTCGTGTCCACGCCTTTGACCAGTGTGTTGCGACGAAGTTCAATGACCCTACCACGCATTTGGACCGTTTGCCCAAAATGGGGATCACCCGAATCGAGCATGACCGGCTCGAGAAAACCGCCGGCGAAGTACCTAGCTTGTGTTGACCTGCCATGTTGACAGCCTGACTCGCCACTGGGGTCACCGTGGCACGGCGACGCCTCCGCTCGCCACTTAATTCGCTCTAAGCGGGTCAAGCTCTTCTGGCGCTTCGAGTAATGCGGCCTAAAATGCATCCATTTGGGTTGGGACCAGAATAAATTTCGAATGAAGCGATATTTCGAATAAAGCGATTTCGTTATAACGAGTGACTACTGTATTTGTATTTATTGGACGTAGTTTTTCGATGATTATAATAATTACGCCTGCGTGACTAATAATAGAAGTTCGATTTCTTACACGTGGAGGAAATCGCCGCGGGCCCATGTGCAACACAAAGAAATGCCACTGCCAACACGATCATTGCGGGGGAATTTGCGGATGACGCGAGCTCACGCACGACACTGATAACTTAGTGAGGCTAGAAAGTATTGGCTATGATCTGGAATCTGCCTGCCTGACCTGTTAAAATTCTGTTCTCCAACGTAAACGAAGCCTGTTAGTGTATTTTTTTAGCTTTACAAAATGATACAGCAATAAATGAGTGTTTTTGTAAGTTTTTCCTCAACAAAAAAATATTTTGTTCGCGCTCAACCTTCACTCGAAGGTGCCATATTTGTGGTATATTTTCATTAACACCAAGAACGGCGATGAGATTTACCCGCTTACTAAAAAAAATGAAATAAAAACGAATTTCATTCATGGAACAGCCGGCGGCCATCTTGAAAAAAATGACCGTCTTAGAACGGTGCAGCACCTGGCTTGTAACGCACGATATGCGGAATGGCGGTATTATTTTATTCGAGGCTGCATCCACTCTAAGATAATATTGTGTGATCATCCAACAAATGAGGGACTAAAATAAACGGATCTGCCGCCGAGTTTGGCTACGCCATCCGTCGGACCGGCACCACGCGTTTCTTTCGTTTTGAGAAACGTTCAAACGTTCACGGTTCCTTTAAGATTTCATGGGGGAATCTACACGCTCAGCGTGACACTTCTCCACATGCATTTCTGCAGTTTTTCGAGAGCTGTGTTTCTAAATGATCACACATCGATGTAGAGTTTTTGCGGTCTGCCTCTGAACCCAGCGAACCACGAAAGTCCATATAGGATATCCACAAATGGTCACAATATCCAGTCATTTCAGGACATTCATGTGATGTCCATACAATATGTTTCACCCAAGATCATCTGCTTGTGGACATCCATGCGATATCACTGCAAGTGTGTTATAACATCATTACGCGATATCACTATAGGACGTCCACAAATTTACATTTTTCCTTACACTGAGAATTCGCATTCATAGCGTGGTGTACATATAGGGGCCCCAGCCACACAAAGTGTGTCTTAGTTCAAATCTCCCCTCATCCCCGTCTTTCCAGCTCCAAAATATTTTCTGGCCTGTTTGTAACTCATATTTTAAATGAAGAGCGGGTAGTTATTTGATTTGGAATTTGAGCGAAATCTGTATTGCCTTATGTTTGATTGCGAATTGGATTCTATATTTTAGGCTGCTTGATTTATGTGGATGAAGAACAAGTGGGACTGTTGATTTTCTCATTCAGTTGTAGGTTGAGCACTGGTACGGAGGCTGCAGTACGGAGCCAGTTACGGAGCCTGCTGAGTAGGCAGGATTCTTGTCACCCAAATTTGATGCTTGGGATGCGAGCGGGTGCATTGCATGATGCAACCCACGCGTATGGTATTGCTTGTTTGGTTCTTGCGCGATGGAGTCGCGGGCCTCGTCAGTCTTGTAACGTCGGGGGAGATGAGGGTGAACGGCCGAGTAATTTTGCAGCGTTTTACTGCATCGTGAATAGCCTCCTGGCGTAAGCGGTCGAAGGCTTTGCGAATGTTCAAAAGGACGACAAGGCCACGGTTTTTTGGTAGCCTTCGCGTTTTCTAGTGCAGAGACAAGGTCGGCAATTGAATCCAATGGCACTGCGCTGGCGAGGAAAACCCGCCTGCGGCCCAGGGTTCAAGTTGCAGATTCGTGCATACTTGTAATTCGAGGCGTGCGAGCGCCATGGATTCGAGAATTTTGGAGCCAACGCTCGTGAATGAAATAGGACGAAAAGAGGAGAAAAGTTTGGGAGATTTGTTCTTTTTAGGGATGGGAGGGACAAGTTGGAGGCCAAATTGAGCAGGAGGGTGCCGGAAGACAAGTGGAAGTTGCAAAGTCAAGAAGGCGCGAGTGCTGCCTCTCGGCTACGGGCGCACTTTTCCTTTTTGCATTTTGAATGACCCGCAGGAGCTCGGCCGTCATGAAAGGAGTTTCAAAAGCCGTGCTCAGGGCGAAGGAGGGAGCCGGCGCAGGGGCGTCAGATTCTTCGTTTTGGGCTGCGGCAGGGTTTGCGCGAGAAGAGAAAGCTCGGCCACGTTTTTTCCCCTTGCGATGAAGCGGGCGAGGAGGGAGGGGGGGGGGGGGGGAGGGGGGGGAGGTTGTATGTCGGGCAGGTCGGGGTCGCGGAGATGGCGCGAAGCAAGTGCCGTGCAAGGAGGAAAGAATGCTTTTCTTTCCTGCATGGGTGGGGCCCTCGTCCTGCAGTAGACAGGCTGACGATGGGGATTTCATTTATGTGCGTGCGTGTGCGTGGTAAGTGCCGTATTATATGCAGCTAAAGTACAGTAATTAAAGAACACGAGGCGATGGTACATTGAACCAACATTTTCTAAACCAACCTAATCTAAAAACGTTGCAGTGAACTGTGGCTAAGACGTCCATTGGGCATAACCATTTGAACTTTTATAGGCGACGTAATTTCTCCAAAACATGGGTTAGTAGTGTGGTGTTTCACATAATAAATAAATGGAAAGCTGCTATACATTCAACATTCCTCAATATTGCGGTAACCTAGATAAACATGTACACAGACAATGTTAATTTGAAGGTTTTTCGTGAGCATTGCTAAATATGTAAAAACTGTACGTACGCGTTGATCACTTTTAACCACACTCCCGAAATTAACGTATCCTGTAACTATATCGCAAACATTCAAGTGTGCTGTACGGGATCATTTGAATTTTTAGGCAGCTTATGTAACTCCACATGAAATCGTTTATCATCATAAATATGACATTTGCCAACATTCGGCAACATTGCTGCAACGCGAAAAAAACGTGTAAATGGCAGTTTCTCATGCGTTGTTTTTAAACGTTACATGAATGTATCCAACGTTGGCCCACATTTGGCAACATTGCTGCAACGCAAGAAATGTGCATGTGGGCAACATTGCCTATGGCTTAAACGTTGCGTGAATGTTGTTGGATGCGTCCAACACTGATTTTACGTTGGCCCACATTTGGCAACATTGCTGGAACGTGAAAAAACGTGCATACGGGCAACGTTGCCCATCCGTTGTTTGTAAACGTTGCATGAATGTTTTTGAATGGGTCCAACGTTGGCCCACATTTGGCAACATTGCTGAAACGTGAAAAAATGTGCATACGGGCAACGTTGCGCATCCGTTGTTTGTAAACGTTGCGTGCATGTTGTTGTTGAAGGCAAAAGTTAAGGGCTAAGACTTCAGAATTCTGCAGTAGTTTTATTGAAATCCCCCACCGGCGGGGCAGGATAGGGCTGAGTACGAAAGCTGTGTTATAGACAAGCCTTTTACCGGCTGTACTGGTGAAGCCATATGAGGCGATCACCGGCATGCATGCTTGCTATTCAATGAAGTCGCTGTGATTCTACATTGGTCACTGTGTTCCCCATCCAGTGGCAGGTGTTGCTGTAGCAACTGTTTGCGTTAGTGGAACCTGGCTCAGCGCCTGGAGACAGGCATATTGAGCACAGAGAAAAAGTTGGCGACTGCACTAAGCGAGTACTGTGTGAATTTATTGTGCCAACAGCAAAGTGCAGAATTCCGTTTCACTCATTTATAAAAAAGCCCTCACCACAGTCATACTTTGTAACACTAATAAAAAAAGCACAGCATTGCTTAATACATCAAAAGCAAGAGTGCAAGCTTACCTTGAGGAAGTTGTTTTGAACTTTTGAAGGCTGGTAAACAGCAAACATGCAAACTATGCAGCGAAAATGAGTGAAGGCATAAGCATGTCGCATCAATGTATTATTGTCCCATCCAAGAGCCAGCATTGCTTAATACAACAAAAGCAAGAGTGCAAGCTTACCTTGAGGAAGTTGTTTTGAAATTTTGAAGGCTGGTGAACAGCAAACATGCAAACTATGCAGTGAAAATGAGTGAAGGCATAAGCATGTCGCAGCAATGTATTTATTGTCCCATCCAAGAGCCACTGTGAACATATTGGTACCAGGATTTAGTTTGTAGCTACCTACCAGCATTGCCATTTTCGCAACCAGCATACTGATGTACGCACGCTGCTTATGCAGGAATCAACAAAATGGTTACTGTAAGTGGTGAACAAATGCGACGTTAGGTTACGGTAAAAAGATTGCATGAAAGGAACCCTAGAAAAGCTTAGCTAGAAAAAAAAAAAAACCCTAGAGCAGAAGTGTTTCGATCAGCATCTGCCAGCACAGTAGAAGCAGGGCAACAATATCTATCAACGAACAAAACAAGGGTCTTAAAACAGCGTACACTCGGCAGGACAATATACAGCCACAGTGAACAGCAGTGGGTGGATACAATCTGCAACTTGATAACAGCCAGAAGTAGGTGAGGCAGCCTTCTACCCCACTGATCAGAACCTTTGAGCCATACTGACAGTGCAAGATGGGAAAGAGCAGCTTAACATTTTTCAATCCATTGTTTGGGGCAGACATCAATGGTGCATAAACAAAAAACTGGCAGCCACAACGTATAATGTAAGTTTTAACTGACATTCACGTGGTGAAAGCTGATCCCCTACGTCACACCTTCATGAATATGTTGCTGGAGGAGGTGGCGGCGTCACAAAAAAGTTTGTGAAAGGTGCACAATAGAACCTGGCTTCAATAGAGGTTTACATGGGCAGTGAGGACGTGCCAGCTCTCTCACAGTCATTGGCACCACACACAGTCCTCCTCAGCAGGGTCCCTCAAGTGAATACCACTTTGGAACACAGTGGGCTAAAATACCACGCAGAATACTTCCACTTCATTTTTTCAGTTCAATAAGCACGTACACAAGTCTTCAAATGGCTGCTCATGGTAGTTAAATGAAGTTGGTTTCATGCTGTGCCAAGGCTATCGCAAATGAAGCCACTGCTATAAGTCACATTTATGCATACAATGGATGGTTTTGAACAACTAATTTTTTTGCACCCGAGAAAAATAGTTCGAATCTTGAGTGCCTAACAAGCAAGATTCAAAGAACATCTTCCATGCACTACAAGGCACTTTCCTCACCACTTGTTTTTCTCTTTATTGTGCAGCTGAATGTACAGGATTGTTTTTACTATTTACATATCGTAGGCTGCAATCAACCTCTCCCGAAGCCCTTTTGCTTTTTCAACAGTGGCCCTTGCTAGAATTTTTGTGTTTTTGGCAGCTTGGCGGCATGCCTGCCTTGTCTTGTGCTGCTGATGATCCATCCAATGACCCTGACTTGGAAACTGGTTGCATGCCTGGTGCAGCTTCTTGTGTTGCCTGCTGGTCTGCTCCTTGCACTGCTGACACAGCTGGGACCTGTATCGAAATGGATGGCATCACTGAAGGTTTTGCAAGGCTTTGTACAGATATTTAGAGCACAAGTATGTACTCTTAAAATCCAGCACACCAGCATGCTTATTTACAAAAAGGGTTCCAGCAACATAACATATTCAATGACTCTGGCTTTCTCATAAAAACACACAGTTACGATCAGCTGCGCGCTGCCGTGTTGACACTGAAGTCATTACTTAAACCAAAGAGAAGGCACATACAATAAACTCACAGGACGCCAACAATGTTTTCAGAGGTCGTGCTTTAACAAGACATGACTTTAGCAGTTGGATTATTCAAGACTGAACAACCACACAAAATGAGTAAATGTTTTGAACAACGAATGCATGAAGGCAGCTTGTGTATTATGGAAATGGTACCCCAGAGGCACTATTTAGTTGCTATTTAGGCAAGCACCGTCTGATCAGCAACATTTACGCTGTTTGACACCTTCGCACGTAATTTCAAACTGTTCCTGCGCTTCGGCACGCTTGTATAGAGGCACTGGAAAAAATAGAGAGCCTTCAATTTCACACGCGTACCTGGTTATATCTGGGCGTGAGACCTCGGTTAGACAGGTGATGATTGGTACTTGTGGGCGTGTAATGTACACACACGGTGCTTAGATATATCAGTGCGCGTTATTGGTCATCTAATAGAAACCTTCTACACGGGAATTTTCACAAAATTAGGAACTCCCGTAAAATGCAGCCCACTGCTCCAGAACGCCCTGCATGCCTGCCGCTCTTAGCAAGACGAGGCCGTCTTCTGGAAGGTTAACACGAATGAAGTACGAGAATTTTTTTCGCTGTGTGGCCTGATAAGATACCCTGTTTCCTACTTTTGTCGCTCTAACATATAAAATTAACATTTGCTCACAGAAACAGCTCTACAGTGCGTCAAGACATCAAGAATACACGAAAAGTACAACAAAGAAAGAACCCCGATAACCATCCGGTCAATAAAACATCGTCTGCGTGTTAGCGACGAACGAGGTGATATGGTCGAGTTCCGTGGTCGAGTTGGCCGTTATGGCTTGTTTAAGGCACCAAAGCAAACGATCAGCTGTTACTCAGCGTCCTTTCACGATTTTGTCAGCATGCCGACCGCACGTCGGGTAAGGCGACAACAATTACACTTATGAGTGGAAATGAACAACAACCGTGTATACTTACTTGGGGTTATATGACGCATCGCTCCGCTACTCGTAGACTTCCAGAACGAAATTTAACGCTGTGCAGCGGCCCTTCAGCAGACACATGCCACCGATGGCACCGCTGACCATGACCGCCGACTCGCAAGCAAAAAAAAAAAAAAACGAGAAAAAATACGCTTCGCCGCCGAATCCCCGGCTCCGCTAAACTCAGCCGCGTATGCCGTTCACAAATCACTTTCCCTCTTATAAAAGAGTACTTCTAAACCTTAATTAAAACTTAACGTATAGTACAAGTTGTTTATGCGACTAATAATTTATACTGTAATAAACATTAGTTGTAGCTTTTCAATTTAAAAAAGATATTTCGAGTCAAGTCAAGATGTTGGCATAGTCAAGCCAAGTTCGAAAATCACATGTCTATCTGGCATGGCCGCCCTCATGGGGGTTGAAGCCAACGTTTTTAGATTAGGTCAGTTGGCAAAGAGCGCGGCCTTCCAAGCACCGCGGCGCGGGCCGGTGCTGTCGCCGACCAGGCGGTGGCGCTGCGGTAGCGTTGAGATCGGTCTCGGCGCGTCGTCTGCTACTCCTTGCTTGGAAAGGCGCCGGTGAACGACCACTGCACACCGTTAATGTTCTTGTTTGACATGTGAAATAAAAATTCGCTCTACTCTAACGCTTAAGTGACTGAGGGTTTACAATTTTATCGACTATATAACGAGAAACAAGCTGTACTTCAGAAAAAAAAAAGACAAGGCAAACACTGCACAGTCCACTTGTCTTCGGCTGCTTCCCGTTCCATTTATTTATTTTTTCATTTATTTTTCCCCAGTACGGGATCCCTTATAGCTCAATAATGTTTAAAGTATACCCGAACACGTCTTACACTTCTGAAACTGCGGGAAAGCCTACAATAGTCAGCCATCTACTTGGAATCAAGGAAAGGCGCCTCGACATTTTTATTTATGCTGTGGAAGCAAATGCAGTACGTACGTTTTCACAAGAACATCTTTACAACCCCAACAAAATGATCAAGTGAGCCGATTGGAAACCAAGTGCTTACGTGCGCGCTCACGTGCACGCGCTCAGCAAATTCTTGGTATTTTAACTGCGGACACGAAAAATTATGATTTGTTAAACAGCTTCGCTGTTAACAAAGAAAACTGAACCAATTATTAAATCAATGTTTATTTTTATTTCCCTGACAGGTATAAATGTGGTTTCTTAAAAGAAATAAACGTTTTTTCTCGGATGAGAATGTTTGTCGTACTGCTATTCTTTTTTGTTGGTTCGTAAATCTGATGGACTATCTGTTAGGGTCACAGAAATTTTCATTTATCTTCTTGTAGTCCTGATATGCCGATTTTTTAAAGCGTTAGCCTTCACTTATCTTCTTGTGGCCCTGCTTATGCCGATTTTTTAAAGCGTTTAGCCTGGTAGTTTTTCCGCTGAGCCATCGCTTATGCTGTCTTCTGCGTTGATTTTTCCTGCTCGTTTCTTTTTGCAATCTACAGATAGGCAACACTTCTCAGTTTTGACTAGTCAGATTAATTTATTTATAAGAGGTTTAACGCGCCGACGCTTCACAGGTGATGAGGCGTGCCGTAGTGGAAGGCTCCGGAATAATTTTGACCACGTAGGGGATCTTTAACATGCGCTGAAATCTCGAACGCACGGGTGTTTTCGCTTTCCGCCTCTATCAGAATAGCGGCCGCCGTGGCCGGGGAATCGAACCCGAGTCCTTGCCCAGCAGCACGGCGCCTTAGCTACCGCGCCGGGTAGGGATCTGATCTGACAGCACCGTGAATATGTTGTGCCACACACACTGCATGCCCTTTCACGGCAGTTGTTGCGGATGAAACGTCTGGAAACATTTGTTCCAAGGGCTGATCTTTAAGGCAACAATGTAGCGAATAAATGTTGCTATATTCTCCTGCCTTGACAGCTGAGGGTGAATATTCCCATTTTTATCGCTGTAGCTACACGGCGGTACAAGTAAACCTCTTGAATTAACTTCATCCGACAATTTTTGCCCGACTACTGCACCCTTCTCAATCAGCACAATTGCACCCACAATGTTCGAGCTTGTAGAAGATAACCGGGCTAGACGAAGCCTTCACATTCTACGATTGAAATGTCGGACATTTGCTGAATTCCTGCATAACCGCGAACCACAGCTCAGTTCCCAAAACGTACGTGCTGACATCGGCGCTTTCTACACCACTCGCGCCACTTACGCCAGTTTCCTCGCGCAAAGGCCCATCATTTTGGCAGGACGCAACATAGGTGGGAACCACTGTCATCCATTTGGATGGTTTTCGGCATGACTTTGACGTCTTTGGTGGCGAAAGATGCTCAGGTATGTCAGGGAAAATGCGGGGCGCCGCGCGGTCTCTGAGTCCACCTGCCTTACGGTCCTTACAGTTTGACCGTTCACGACGTGTTCGTAACAGTTGACGACGTCTGAAGGCTCACAATGAATGTCACAAACGTATGTTTATGGCGTAACCTTGAATTTTTTCCGCGGAATCGCGATTTCCCACACCTTCAATCCGTCAGGACCCTTGGCGCTTTGAAGAAATGCCGCTGCACGGACTTGGCGCTTCCGAAGCATACCCGAACGGTGCCTGGCGCGCAGGACGTCAACAAACCGCACCGACACTTCAGAGATCCACTAAAATATGTATGCACGATGACAGCACAGAGCTAATACGTTAATACAGACGTGACGAGCAGGCGAGCGCCAACAGCACAGCGAAAACACATGGCCGGGGCGAGCCTCGCTCCTCAAACTAGATCTCAACGCAACGCCAGCGCCACCTGTCGGAATGGCGACAAAATGGTACCGCCTCTCGAGGCGCAGTTTTGCAAACTGACCTAATCTAAAACCGGTGGTT
>JABSTR010003697.1:0-81030 GCA_013339765.2 Haemaphysalis longicornis
TGGATTCCTCAGACGACGCTGGCCGATTGGCATAAGCGACATTGTCTTATGTGACTAATTGTCGACGTACCTCATGTTTCACGAAACAATTAGTACCTACAATAAAACCAAGCCAGGTGCAAATACAGTCAAATTCAAAGCAAAGGTGAAGAGCGGTGCAGAGCAGTACGGTGGCACCACCTAGGATTGATGGTAACAAGGCTCACTCCGCAGTCCGCTGCAGACGGACGGCGCACTTGAAATTCGCTTGAAGACCTTTCCTTGTGTTGTCATGGCAGACGGCACAAAACACATGATTTGGCGGGAGAATCAAAATTTTAACTTGAATTGATTAATTTCTTGGCGAATAAAGCATCATTTGCTGCCCGACACGCACTAAGGGCACTACAAAACCCCAAATCTTTCGAATAAAAGAAACTTGTATTTTGTCTGCATGGTCCCTTTTAATGTGGCAGTCACACTCCCTCAGGCTGTGCGGCCACTTTAGAACAATATGGGGCTACGGTGAGGCATTGCTTTGCACCACATACATATAAACCATTTGAAAGGCCAGCTGATCTAGTTCTGGTTGATATAAAATACTATTTTGAAAATCTGCTGCAAATGAAAAAAAAGCTCATAATTTTAAACTTGTAAATCAAATTTTGGATCACGTGTATCTACATTCAGAAAGAATTATGTAAAGCTATTCAACATAAAGGGAAGACATTTGCTGTGTGCTTAGAAGACATGCCAATTGGCCACATGATGATAAAATTGTTCTTAGCCAAATAGGTTTTCACCTGTCGGCTAAAAGTCAAATAAAAGCTAACAGAAGAAAATCGATGAACAGGTAACATTACACGGCTTAAAGCAGAAGAATAGCAGTTTGCACGTGCTGGCTGGATGCATATTTCCCTACCTTTAAAATTTGGCTGTATTTTACCATTTTACGTAATGAGGTCTTAGTGTGCAAATATATGTGCATTGAAAAGTTAGCGCTGAAAATGTGGGACCGTGTAAAGATGTATATTGCGATATTTTAACCTTTGCAATAAAAAAATCGAAATAAATGCAGCCAAATTTTGATGGCGAAAAATTCAGTCTACAGCCAACGTGTACAAAAACTATCACTGCTCTGCACTCAGTCATGGGAATATCAGGTAGAGAATTCCCCTTCTTAGACTTTTTTTAGCACAAATATGAAGAAATTTTTGAAACCAATTCAATTCCATGATGCAGCCACTGATCAGTATGCATTATGAGTGCACAGCAAAAACTATCCAATTTCTGTTGAATTTTTTTCTATAAATCTTCGAAAATACCGAAGCAAGCGAAGCAAAATAAGATTTCTCGATTTTGAAATTAGGATTTTTCTCTCATGCAATAAGATAAATAATATTGATATCACTCAAAACTAGACAGGCTGCACTTTGTAATAGTACATTAGCCATATATGTGGTGCTAACTGACTCACAGCAGAGACCATACAAACGTCCAAATGGACAACCACACCCTGAGGGAGTACTGGTGCCATGCACCTTATTCTGGGATGATGCCCTGAATTCCGTATTTTTTTTCCACATAGTAGCTTACCACACACACACACACACACAAAAAACAAAACAAGTAAAGCCTTGCTAAGCGTGCCTTGTTTCTGTACACTTCGGTAATGCTCAAGTTGTGTTTCCTTACTGGCAGTGTTCAAGCTAGCCGGTGTCTGCATTTATTTCAATTTTTTTCATTGCGAAGGTTAAAATATCGCAATATACATCTTTACACGGTCCCACACTTTCACCGCTAACTTTCAATGCACATATATTTGCACACTAAGACCTCAGTACGTAAAATGGTAAAATACAGCCAAATTTTAAAGGTAGGGAAATATGCATACAGCCAACACGTGCAAACTGCTATTCTTCTGCTCTAAGCCGTGTAATGTTACCTGTTCATCGATTTTCTTCTGTTAGCTTTTATTTGCCTTTTAGCAGACAGGTGAAAACCTATTTGGCCGAGAACAATTTTATCATCATGTAGTCAATTGGCATGTCTTCTAAGCAATAGATCAGTGCCAGCAAAATATACATAAGGAATCAAGAAAATGAGATTAAACGACTTTCATATCATTCCTCGGCAGTGACTGCATTGCAGCTCGAAGGGTTTTCTAGTGTGCCGCAGCTCTTTCCGCAGCACGTCAGAACCGTGTTGCTGTCTTGTCCTTTGGAGTTCCGTGTGGCTGGGGAGGCTTTCCCTGGTCCATAAAGCTGCCTGCACATAATTGAGAAAAAACTTGTAATGAACTCAATGAACATTGCAGACACCAGCTAGCTTGAACACTCCCAGTAAGAAAGCACAACTCGAGCATTACCGAAGTGTACAGACAACAAGGCACGCTTAGTAAGGCTTTACTTACCATAATGTTAAGAACATGTAGCAGGCACAGCAACAACAAACACAATGTTAATGCGGTGATTTCACACTATGGGTAAAACGGCATGCTTCACAAGTACAAGATGAGCTTCGCTGATCTCTCACAATGCCCGTCCTGATTCACGCTCTTGTGATAGCACTAGTAAAAATAAACCTCGCGGCCAGAACTCTTACAACACTCCAGCAGCCCGCTGCCACGTGAAACCTTGAGGAGCTTGCGGGTAGCTTAGCACAGAAATTTGATGTGTGATAGAAATTTTGCTATTTGGATTTGTGAACGATCACTTTAGTTCTTTTCAGTTTCATCGACATGACCTTTACATTCCGTGATTGCTCAAACGTTTCACCTGCTTGAAATGGAAATGAAACAGTTTTCCTATATAATTTTTAGTCAAGGGATTTTGAACCGGCTCTTACAATCACACTTGATAGCACTACGCATCACACACATGCAAGCTACTGCAGCCATTTACCATTTAATATTTATCAAATTTGCCATTACGTTAGTCTTCCCTTGGATCCAACGGTGCAAAGCACAATGAAATATAACAGAATAACTATAAAAAGGACGACACTAGACACGGGAGTCGCAGTTTTCCAGTAATGCCCACCAGGTTTAAAGCTCTCTGTAAAAACTGCTAACTGCATCTCCGTGTCTCTGCTTGCCGACAAGAGACTACAGAAAACTGGCAAAAAAAACAAAAAAAAACAAAGCTGCTTGGCAGTTAAAGACTGACTGCAATACCTATATTCACAGCATATCGTGCAATTTGAGAAAGATTACAAACAAAATGAGGGAAAGGTTGTTTTTACTGCTCATGAAAAATTGTTATGGCTTTTTAAGAGTAACCGCACCGTGAAGCCAGTCTTTGCAGCCCTCTAAACATGATGCACAACTACCCCAACAGTGCCCAATTCTGTAAAACAGTCGTCAAAGCAGCCCAGATCTGGGTATTCAAAGCGGCCCAGATCGCGTTGCCATTTGTTGCATAGTTTGCCGGAATTCTCTTTGCTGAGGAGGTTTGTAGTCACCAACATGCCCATCCACAAACGGCCGCGAAGTTGCAGCAGCAGCCACATTTATACCCCGGCTACAATAGGGGCCGAATGTCATTTGACTCAAATGGGGTGCTTCGAATGCCATTCAGAATCCGCCGTGCTACACTACAATCCCGATGGCATTTGAAAGCTTTCACAATTGCTCGCCGTGCTGTAGTGGCACTGTTATTGCCCTGTTCCGTTCAATAACACAACAATCAAATTTAGGAGCAGTCTAATGCAGTAAAATGATATCAAATTAGAAGAGACGCCAGTTTTGACTCTAATGTGGTGGCTGTTCGCGAAGTTTTAGTTTTTTTTTTTCTGCAACTGACCCACTGGTTTTGAGAGTACGGAAATTAAATATGTTGATTTCATATTTTAAGTAAATGAACAGTGAACAAAGTTCCACAAACAAAAATATTTTGTTTGTTTTACGCACGGAAGTATTATATTTTTTATTGCCGATCGAACACGCAGCGTGCGAGAGTGCTAGAAATGGCATTTGAAATCCCAAATGTCTCTCTCGGTGCTCATTTGGCTCGAATGTCATTTGAGCCGATGGCATTTCAAAACCTAGTGTAGCAGCACAACTTGGCATTTGAGTCAAATGGTATTTGGTTCAAATGACATTCGGACGCTAGTGTAGCATGGGTATTAGATTGCAGCACAGTCATTAGCACATACACGGGCAGGCGATCACGCGAGCTGAGTAGTAAATTGAGCACATCACACACTGACATGCTACTCAGTGAAAACTGTTAAACGCGTAAATTATAACGCATAATGCCTGCGCTATGCCGCTCTACCATTTCTGAAAAAAAAAGAAAACCGCAGTCAGTACCGAGGACTGTCACTGGACTGTCGCACGTGTTGACAAAACCCGAGACAGGGTTTCATCTAAGTTAATCTAAATACATGCGAGAAATGAGCGATTTCGTTCCGGGTAGCGCGGGACTGATGATTGAGTCCTAAAACCAAGAACTAAGCTACGCTAGAAGTTTTAGTTAGTGTCTCTTTGTCTAAAGTTGTCCTTGCTCGGCTTTCCAGCACCTGCGGCATTTTTTTTAATCTGTTGCAGTTATGCCCCTTCTACCCTAGTTGTATTATAAAGCTATGTAAAATATTCAACAGCTAGGGGTACAAAACAAGTTGAGCGACGCGAAAAAGTGCAGCAAACGTTGCAACTTTTCCCGCCAGCCCGGGAGAAACCTTTCGACCGTTTCCGCACTGAGTACCCACTTTCGACCACAGAGCGCGAAATCATGCATAAAACACAAGAAGGGCATTCGAAAGGTTTAAACACTGAGTGGTACATATAAACGACTTGCAATAGTTACCTTGCGAAATGACGTTCCAGCAGCACGGCGCGACGGCGCGAAATTTCCATCCGCGGGCGGCCATGTTTATAGAACTACGATGGCTGAATCGGCTGGATCAGTTTCGTAAGAAGTACACACACGTGTAGAATAACAATGAAGCTTTAAAAATGTATTGAGATATAACTAAAATAAAATAAAAATTTAAATTTTTAACGTATAGTTTTAAATATTGTACATAAATACGAAATAAAATAGCGACAAGGAAGACCGAGAACTAAGCAGCAGACCATCTGAGCGGGACGGTTCTTTCCTCCCTTAGAAAGTTGCTGTGCTCAAAAGCAGCGTTGTCAGTTGGCTTAATCAGTGTAATAGCCTTTCTCTGAAGCACGTCCTGCACAATCACGCGCTACCTACGGGTGTGCTTTATTTTACAGGTCGACGCGCGAGACATTTGCTGTACAGCTGTACCCCCTAAACGCGCATTATGCTCGCCTATGCGTTTTATACCCAAAAATAAAACATTGGGCTGACCTAATCAACACAAAAGCACGCATGCGCTTCAGCCTCCATGGCTTCAGCATACATCCTAATCACAGCCATTGGACATTTTTAGGACTCTCCCAGCGCGGAAGTCCCAGGGATGCCCATAGGCTGTGCTGTTTGGGACATGGGATTTAGGTTCTTTTTTGGGACGTCCTTACGATGTTTGGTGTTGTCTGGGCAGTGAACTCGACCACGTCTCATCTGTGCATTTACCTGTCGCCGAAATAACAAGGCGAATGTGGTACGTCCAGCTTGGCACCCCAATGCACACAATCATTTCCACATCACTGAATTCGCTGAATCACAGCACGGCATATCCTCGCTTGGTGAACTCTTTTGCTGCATGTTGTTGCTGACGGCAATGTGACTTGTATACTTGTAGGATATGGGGGCGCACAACTAGTGGTGTCACACTTCGTCCTCGATTCTTTAGGGAAAAGATCGGTGTCGTCGTGTTGTCGCCGCTTCACCGGCGAGGGCTCAAGGTGACGGCTTCATTCGTGAGCTGGCCCAGAGAAACAGACAACACGCCGCCGAGGGACACTTCGACGATACACTTCAACATATCACGCCGGTATCATCTACGTTGAAACCAACTCCGGCGCAGAACAAATTCCCAGGGCAAAATGATGCAATATCAATAATAAACGAACGCAGTGTCTTGAGTGCCGTCCGACGACGAAGCGGCTAAAAGAAGGAAAGAAATGGGAAAAGAAATCCTTGGGTCACGTGATCAAAACGTGACGTCACTTGACTTCTTTTTGAGCGCCTAGGGACAATGCCGAAGTGGGCGCAGCATTTCCCTGGGTTCCCAGTGAACGATTTGCGCTGTCAGTACACAGCGTGTCAGTTTGTGTTGATTGCTACCAATTGAAGCTGCAAATGCTAGTGTTGGTGCGCATACCTACTGCGACATTTCAAGAGAGACTTGCAGCCTGAGCTCAGATCAGCCATGCCGGTCTCCGGCGTTTGCTGTCACAGACACGGAAGAGCGGAAAAGAGGGCATCTATGCGCTCATTGTCCTAGCAAGGTCAGTAACATCGTTATGTGACGTTTGTTGTAGTTTTTGTGTCTAGACCAATGTATTGTGTACCTAAAGCTGCATAAATTCTTGTTTGCGTGGCCGCCTCGGCCTCCCAGCATGTCATTCTCGTTCCCGATAGTATTGTGACGTTAACAATTTTTGTATGATCTTGAATTCAAATTTAGCGTGCGCTGCATACTTGAACGAGGAACAGAGGCAGTGGAAAAAGACAAACCAGAAGTGGGCGTGCAAACCAACATCTGCTTCGTGTAGCCAACGTGCATGTGGTTTTTCTTTTTTCCAGTCCCTGTTTCTCGTCCAAGTATGCAGCACACGGTAAATTCAAATTAGGATGCTATGTCCCCACACACTCGGGCCGCAGTTTCAAGCGTTTCATTGTTCCTTTTGTGTAGGAGCCCATAACATTGCTCAAGTTTGATCGAACCGGTGGCGTGTACTCCCCGAAGTGCAGTCCTGGATGTGTGAGGTGCAGTGCCTCGAACGTAAGTATGCGTGTGTTTGATAGCGTTAATCTCGCGAGTATGTCGTGTGTGTAGTGTGTCGGGTCTCGACTAGATGGCGCCACGGCGACCATCATCATCAGTGGATTCTAGGTGCTCTAATAAAGCAAGCTTCCCGCCGGGGCGGGTTATGTTCCTGCTGGTAGCATCGTGTCTGTACGTGTCTCTCAGGGCTGCGTGCTCTGCCGGGGCGGTCCCTCGGCGTACCCGCTCGGCCACCCTCAACATGGTGTCAGAAGTGGCTTTAGTTCTTCGGTTCAACGCTCGCCCGTAGTTCAACGGTTCAACCAGTTCAACCCCGTACGCCCGTCACGAGACAACCGCCGCCGCCCCCGCCATGACTACCCCTGCCATCGCCGCCGCAGCCGCGCCGCAGCTGACTCAGCTACGCCCACCACCGCCCTTCGACTTCGACAACCCCGGCTCTTGGACTACGTGGCTGCTCCAATATGAGGATTACACTTTCGCCACGGGCCACTACACAGCACCGCCGGAGGTTCAGGTGCGTTCTATGCTCTACTGTATGGGTCCGCAAGCCCGCGTCGTACTCGCAACCACGCCGCTGGGTGACTCCGAGCTCAAAGACGTTGCCGGCCGTCACAAAGCGTTTACCGACCATTTCATTCATCCGCCAACGAGCTGTACGAAACGGCCCGCTTTCATCATACCGCCGTGCTCAAGAACCGGGCGAAACTGCCGATGCCTTCTACAAACGGCTCTCCGCTCGATGGTAAAGCGCTGCAACACGCGTCGCCGGAAGTCGAGGAAAGGCTCGTCCGCGACCGCTTCGTTGTCGGTTTGCTCGCACCGTAACCTCTCGGACAAAACTGTGCCGAAGTCCGAAGCTCACCTTGCAAGAGGCACTTACGCATGTCCGTCAACACGAAGACGCAGAAAACGAGCGCCGGGCACGCGACTCTGCCGACTCGTCACCGCTTGCCGTCGACGCCGCCGACGCGTGTTCGTAACGCGAAAGGAAAGACCGGGTCACCTGACAGGCCCACCAGAGAGGGGGCTTTTCTGCGGACGTTCTTTGCACGAGCGTGCAGACTGTCCGGCTCGACAAGCAACTTGCAATTTCTGCAGCAAGAAAGGGCATTTCGAAACTGTCTGCATGAAGAAAAGAAGATGCAACTCCAAGCGCACTCGGTCTTCAGCAAGCTCCGTTGAGCTTCATGCGGTGGCAGAGAACCGCCCCAACGCCAAGTTCATCGAAGTACTCGTGAATGGCTCCCCACTGTCGTTCAAGGTGGACTCAGGAGCCGAAGTTTCGGTCGTACCAAGCTCATTTTCCGGAGTTCCGCCAAAACTTCAAGTTCCAGAAGGCGAGCTCAAAGGTCCCGGTAATCACACGTTGCCTGTCCTGGGTACATACCAAGCCACACTCACGTGGAAAGGCAAGTCCGTGGAGCAGAAACTGTATGTTCTGGAATCCAAAACAGTTCCCTTGTTAGGCTTCCCTGCAATTCAGGCCCTGGGGGTATGCAAGTTCCTTGACCATGTCTCAGGCTCACAGGAGTCGTCCGGAGAGCTGCTCTTAGACCCTGGCCTTTTCGAGGGACTGGGGACATTGCCTGACGCCTACACAATCCGTTTGAAACCCGGGGCGACGCCCTTCTCACTAAGTGCCCCGAGACGTCTTCCTTTACCTCTCCATGAGCCCATCAAGAAAAAACTGGACAAGATGGAATCGGAAGGAGTGATCCGCCGCGTCGATGCTCCGACAGAGTGGTGTGCTGGACTGGTAGCTGTGCCAAAAGGTGATGGTGATTACAGGATCTGCGTAGATCTCTCTCAGCTTAACAAAGCCGTTCTTCGCGAACGCCACATGCTACCGACGGTGGAACAATGCCTAGGCTTGCTTGGAGATGCCAAGTTTTTTTCTAAGCTGGATGCTAAGTCAAGTTTTCATCAAGTCATGCTGTCTCCACAGTCACAGCTGTACACAACGTTCATTACCCCGTTTGGTCGCTATTGCTTTCTGCGGCTGCCATTCGGCATCACATCGGCACCCGAGTATTTCCAGAAGCAAATGTCCCGGATACTAGAAGGCCAGACCGGCGTAGTGAACATGATTGATGACATCCTTGTCTTTGGCAAGACTCGTAAAGAGGCATGACCAGCGCCTCCAGCAGGTCCTCGCACGGCTCTCCAAGGCAGGCATCACGCTCAACCGAGACAAATGTTCCTTCGGCACCAACAGTGTCAAGTTCGTAGGAGTCGTAGTGAGTGCCCACGGTATTTCACCCGACCCTGACAAGGTGGCAGCCATCAAGCGTCTGCCTTGCTCCGAAGACCTCTCTGGCGTTCGTCGTCTACTGGGACTCGTGAATCATGTGGGACGTTTCTTGCCGAATGTTTCTGACGTCACCGCACCTATTCGCGCCCTGCTTCAGAAGAACTCTGAATGGACGTGGGGCCCATCGCAGCAGTCTGCTTTCGGGAAGCTAAAGAAACTGCTGTGCTCTGAACGGTGCGTTGCAACTTACAACACCCAGTACAAGACAACTGTTTCAGCAGATGCAAGCTCCTTTGGCCTGGGGGCCGTGGCTTCTGCAAGAGCAAACCATCCGGAGAGCGTCGAGCAGTTGCCTTCGCTTCAAGGTCTCTCACGTCGGCAGAAACAAGATACAGCCAAACCGAAAAAGAAGCATTGGCAGCCAGCTGGGCTGTGCAGAGGTTCGACCAGTATGTCCGTGGTCTGGACTTCATCCTGGAGACCGACCATCAGCCTCTCGTTGCACTTTTAGGCAACATGGAAATCGACTCTTGCCACCTAGAATCCAGCGCTTCCGTCTGAAGCTCATGAGCTACCAGTACAAGGTACTCTATGTACCCGGCAAACTCTTGGCTACAGCTGATACGTTCTCACGAGCTCCTGTGGATGCTCCTTCGTCGCAGCAGGCCGACCAGGTCGAACTCTACGTGCAAGAACTCGTCCGCTCCCTTCCAGGTCTTGTCTCCACACGGTGGGACGACCTGCGCCAAGCCCAAGCATCTGACGGCGAGTGTGACCTTCTCGTGGAGTACTGTACCAAGGGTTGGCCCAGACAGTCTCGGTTGCCACTTCATCTGAAAAAGTATTGGCAACACAGGGGAGACCTCACTGTGTGTGATGGTTTGCTCCTGAAGAACACTCGCATGGTCATCCCCACCTCTCTTCAGCGGTACATGCTGGAACTGCTCCATGAAGGCCATCAAAGGATCAACCGCTGCAAGGCAGTGGCACGAGAGTCAGTATGGTGGCCTGACATCAACAGCCAAATTGAACACACCGTCTCCAGCTGCCCCAAGTGTGCTGAGACTCGGGTCCAACGTCCAGAACCCATGATGGCTACAGTCACACCAAGTCTTCCGTGGGAGGAGGTGGGCGCCGACCTCTTCCACCTGAACGGCAGGGACTACATTCTTCTGGTTGACTACAGGTCCAGATTCCCCGAGGTCATCAGCCTTGGGTCAACATCAGCAGCAGCAGTAATCACAACAATCAAGAGCGTTTTCGCCCGCCATGGTATCCCCAAGTTACTGCGCACAGACAATGGTCCTCAGTTTGCAGGCCAGGGAATTCGGGGACTTAGCACTGGCCTACGGCTTCCATCACGCCACGAGCAGTCCTCGGTTCCCGCAGTCAAATGGGGAGGTGGAGCGAATGGTCCGCACTGTCAAAGACCTCCTAGGCAAGTCGGAAGACCCGTACCTGGCCCTGCTGGCCTACCGAGACACACCGGGCGTCAATGGACATAGCCCTGCACAGCTGTTAATGGGCAGACGCCTGCAAACTCGCATACCCAAATCGGGTAACCAGCTGAAGCCAGGCTGGCCGTCTTCGGTAGAAGTGGACCAGCGGGATCGTGCTAACAGGCAAAGACAGGCAAAGGACTTCAACAGAAGACACGCTGCTCGTGAACTTCGTCTGCTTCAGCCAGGTGAACATGTTTGGGTCCAGGATATCAAGAGTCCAGCTGTCGTCTTGAGCCCAGCGCAGCGTCCGCGCTCGTACGTGGTAGAGACACCCAAAGGGGTGCTGCAGCGCAACCGCAGTCACCTTGTTCCTACTTCACCCTCACCAGCAGTGGCCACCGGGAGTGAGCAAGCGTCCCCTTCTGCGTCACATGGTGCGACACCACCAACTGTGCGGGAGCCCACTGCGCATGTGTCACGTTTCGGTCGAGCCATTCGCGAGCCAAGAAGGCTGAACTTGTGAGGGGTCTGAAGGGGGGATGTAGTGTGTCGGGTCTCGACTAGATGGCGCCACGGCGACCATCATCATCAGTGGATTCTAGGTGCTTTAATAAAGCAAGCTCCCCGCCGGGGCGGGTTATGTTCCTGCTGGTAGCATCGTGTCTGTACGTGTCTCTCAGGGCTGCGTGCTCTGCCGGGGCGGTCCCTCGGCGTACCCGCTCGGCCACCCTCAACAGTGTGCACGCAATAGAGTTCTAACTCTTCGGGCAGTTAAGTTGCGTTGCGGGAGATGAATGGGAAACGTCGCTTCTGTACAGAGAACACGGTCAAAGGCGAAAAAATAGCGTGAAACCATCAGCCAAAAAAATGTGGAAGAAGGAGAGAGAAAGGATAGATCAAATTACGGTGGCAGAATAACATCGCCCGAGGGGCTGTGAAGGTTACGCGGAATTTTGGGCCATTTATAAGGAGGCACCAAGAGCAACTGTCAGTAAAGCGTTCGTTGAAGGTGAGTGGAAGAAGCTGCGTGGGAGACAAATAGTATGTGGCAGGGCATAAAGCCATCGAAGATTTCAAAGCACACAATTAACGTGTACAGGCAGGAGGGACACACACAAGCACGTACTGGCAACTGCCATTTTATTGAAAAACACAGTTTATACACTGAAAAAATAATAGAATAAAGAAATATGGTGCTGATTAGCACGTGCTCCTGCACGTGTTGAGTGATAAAACATTTGCTGACACACTTGTTACTATGTTCATCGATAAAGAAGGCCTCAACCAGTTCCCTAACAATCTGATCATTATGCCTCTATAACACCAGTCTCATCAAACAAATGATGACACCCACACTTTTTATCATGCGCAGGAAGATTTGCGCTTGTGGAATTTGTTATCGTAAACAAATGCTCTCTGAGATGGACACTTAGACAGCGTCCTGTCTGGCCCACATACACAGGACTTACATGACAACGGAATTCTGTACTCCATGACAATTGTACAACGAACTAAAGGCTGCGCATGGTTAACACCGCACTCGTTCCTCGCTTTCCTCGGACGATCCTTGTTATTAACAATGCGGCAGAGATTGCCCACTTTTACTTTTTCAGAAAACAACACACAGGACGATGCGCTGTGTGTTCTTTTTCTTGTAGTGGGTTGTCCTCTGTGGTCTTATTTCACGTCGCTATCTTTTACGCATTTTATTTTTCAAAGATGTATTATTAGCTTACCCAACTTTCAGTTGTGCTGACACAGCATTTAATCCTGTTCCTGTAGCATCTGCATAAGACGGCTTCCAAGTGGGAAAAAAAAGAGCTTGGACCTGGCCTCTAGGATGTTGGTGCAGGGCCTGGAGGGCAAGCCTTGGTCTACATCCTTTCTGGATACCCATGGAAAGCAGGTGAATGCCTCCAGAAGTGGGTTGCTTTGTGGTACACTCGAAATTAGCAGCACACAGACTGCGTCTGCTCGCAGACCACCCTGGTAGTATGACAACCAAATATGTAGCTGTGACCTAGTTACCGACGGGAAGACTTAATAAAAAATCAACTGCCCATCTGTTGAAACTACAAAAACGGGGTACGTGAAGCTTTCCAAAATCACGTCCAACACCAAATTAACCAGCCCAGTACCCAGCACTTGTTTCCTACCGGGATGGTTTGCTGCACTGCGCTGTCTAGAGCTTTACTGATCCAGGCAATCCATGACCTTCCGTAGTGAACAACCATGGTTGCTGATAGATGGAGGTGTGCATTTTATGTGTAATTTTGCACGTTCATGCAAACACAATTTGCTTTGACTATGCTGGAATGGCACGATGGGACAGACGTCAGCTTCATAACATGAGAGACCCAGGTTCAATTCAAATCACGGGAAGCGTTTTAATGTTTTTCACTTCCCCCACGGTCGTCATCATCAGAAAAAAGTTGGCTTTCCTGCAGTGCATTTTGGGTGGACTACAGACACATCAGGGAGAGGCTGCTTTAGTAAGTGAAACTGTACCTAGTACAGTATGTGCGTAAATTGTACATGAGCCAAGCCAGTGAGTAGTAGTTATAGGTGAAATCCTTGTCAAGAAATATCACAAAAAGTTCAATGTGAATCCCTCAGCTTGTAAACTTGTTAAATCTAAACTTGACACTTGATTATACCAGTCTTTCGTGCTCAGCTGAGGAATGGTGGACAGATGGGGGTAACAACTGGCCGAAAGGGCCGTTAGCATGCATGCAGTTAATGTGTATATGTAAATATATTAAAAAGTACTAGTATGAAATTTTCATGTTACATATTTCCCATTGCTTTGGGTGCCTACCAGCCCAGGAATCATAGAATGGAACATTAGATCGTCGATTGCAGGTTAAATAATTATTTTGAGCCTTGTTTATTTGTTTCAGTTTCGGCTTCGACAAAACGAACACCAGGGTGGCTGCCATGAGAGAATGGCAGTCCTGATGTCACTGTTCTCGTTGCATCATGGTCAGACTGGACGCGTGCGCTAGAGTGAGCGAACACGCCCAGGCTGGCCGTGGTCGCACGCGCCTGGGCCACACGATATCAGTCTTAAACAGTGACATGATACACAAGGCAGTGCACCATGCACCTTCAGCAGCCAGGTGTGTTGGTTAAGTCACTGGAGACCTAATGTCGGCAGTTTGGGTCGAACTGCATGGCGAGGCACTCCATGCCATGACTCCATGCACTCTTGCGTATGCGAGTGTCAAAAGGGCATTCATTCTGGGCTTTCTGGTGCAGGCAAGGATTACAATTGATTTAAAATATGTTATACTGAACGGTTGCGAATAAAATCTTCATATACAAAGGAAACTTTTCTGGGTAGTTATCTCAGCTTTGATCTTTCGTTCAATACTCCTTTAAGTAGAGCCTAATCATGTTATGAATGTTTTATAGTGGTGCTGCTCCTTAAGGTATTTTTTGTTGTTTTAAGCTGACGTTCTGAGTTTGCAGTTAAAAGAGGCTGTAACATTCTGGCCATCAATATTTCTAAGTCGTTCTTCAAAACATTTTTTGCTCAGAATTTCTCTCAAATGTTGAGCACAGCTAACTGAATTTAGTCGTGATTAAGGCAATATTGTGCAAAGGTCAAGCATTCTCCACCCTTGCACTCGCCTGGTAGAGGATCAACCTTACATTCGAAAAGGATTTTGTTTTCCTGAGTCTTCGGCCACTTAGGACGGCCATAGAACTTGCTGCCCACGTAGGAGTGCTCTCCAGCCGAATCAGCCTTAGGTGTCACAGGAGTGAGAGTAAGAACTAAGAGTAAGAACTAAGAGTAAGAAAAAGAAAGCTATTGCATAGTGCTTTTTTCTAACACTCTTTTAGAGTGTTAGAAAAAAGCACTATGCAATAACTTTCTTTTTTGGAACGTGTTACCATGCCGACCGACTTCATTGCGACTGTAGGATGTGACTTGTTTGTAGAGGGGCAAAATCAGAAAAATAGAGACGAGCAAGTACGTCATCGTTGCAGAACAGCTTCTGCGACACCCAAGTTAAGCTGCCTGCAGTTTACGTGCAAACAAAATTGTATGCAAGATGCTTGCAGTTTTATTGCCTGGTTTAAAGAGACTGGTATACAAAATTTTGAGGAAAGCTGGAGTTGGCTGTGTTTGTATTTGTATTAGGGTTTTTTGTCAAAATGTGCCATTCGGTTGTTAATTTATAAATTTTTTAACTGCTACAGGAACGTTAATTTGTAGATGCAGTTTTTCTATGTGTTTGGTGTTCTTATGATCCCTTATGACCCCTCTGGCATTAATGAGGGATGTGCTACCTGAGCAGATTAAACAAAGAATTAAAACATGAGGAAATTCTGCCACTCGTGTACAAGAAAAAAAATAAAAGAAAACGATACAGCAGAAACGTCCGTATCCATACGCATACTAAAAAACGTACACGCAAGGAACACAATAACAGTGTACTGTGTTTAAGCTATTTGGTCGTTAGAATTTTGAATGGGAGGCTCCTAAGAAAATATATGTAGTGCTTGACCAGTTTTGAAAATGCTTTTTCTTTTTTACTTTTCAGTGACAGAGGTCTTAACAGGCATCTGGATGCGCCTACAACGTTTGGTCTGGGCACTTCTGGTACCTGTCGTCTTCTATGACTGTGAAGCTGTGAATAAATAAAACTAAAAACTGTCTCCTTCCTGTGGTATATTCCTTTTACATAGTGCAGGAATGTGGAAATAATGTGGAGGACGATACACGAGCACTTGCACGTCGTCGTCCCCTAGTCACTTATCTGGTATTTGTGCTGCAGTTAAAACAACAAACTGCCAGGTAGCCAACATTCACAACCATGTACCTCTCAAGCTTAAAATGTATTTGTCCGAGGAACAATTTAAAGGTCTTCACAAGAGGACATGATACAGATTAAGATGCAACACTGCAGGTTCACGTACAACAGCAGGTTCTAAAAATTTTGCATATTTTAATACTGGCCTTCACATCTGCTCTTGAAGCCTGTAAGTTGGAAGCAATCTAACGCCTGCTGTACATCGGTTACTCAAAGGGCTAGTGTCATAGCAATCAAGCATCCTGCAATAACACGAACTTGTTTAGAGCCATTAAATAAACCACGCTACCATCTCTCGCCAATAAATGTGCATTTTGGAACGACCAGATCTGGAAACTGTCTTGAAGGGGCAATATCTCATCCTGCGTTTTTTTTAGTTTAAAAGTCGCACACTGCCCAAGTAAAGCTGCTATTGTCATTACTGTTCTCCCCGGTACACGCGCGCTTCTAGGAAATCTCGCAGCTCTGCGCGGAATTTCTTTGATTTTCTCATCGTTCTTGAAAGAAGCAAGAAACTTAAACGCAGGGGTAATTCAGTGTCCGAGAAATAATGAAGATGTCCTCCAAGTCTGATGATTGGTTGGTGCGGCAGCAGTATTATTAGGGCCATACGGAGGGGCAAAAAATGAAGTTTATAAGAATAAAGGAACCAGCGCTGGACAAACTCGGGGCGATACCTTGGACACGGTCAGGTAGGCACGCTCCACATTCATAAAAAAAATATCATCAAGCAAGACACCAGCCAAAACAGAATTAATTACAAAAGAAAGCGTCAGTTCTAGCCGTTTTTTGCGTCGTCTGCTGCTAGACGCCGGTACTCAGCTTCTTACAGGTAATTCCCTAGGAGGCGAAGCGCGAGGCCACAACAAGCCAGCTCGCTACAACAACAAATTCCCTAAATGTCCCCAACTTTTGTCCCCAACTGACAGTGGTTTGAGGAGCCAATCAAAACGTGGAATAATTTCCTCCTTTTAGCCGCATGCGTCCGACGGCTCTTTACCTGGGCCTTGCAGTGCCGTCCGACGGCGCTGCAAGCGTATGCTCCCGTGCCGTCCGGCCGGTCCGGCGCTTGAGCTGGCTTGTACGGAGCTCTCAGCACACGGCCAGCACGAAAGAAAAGAAGTTCCTTATGACGCATCAGCCAGCTCAACATCGGACGCTCGCGAGTGCTTAGCCGTTGTGTTAATGTATCCCTGCGAGCAAGCAAGCCGAAACTAAGATGCAATGTAGGCTGCAGAGTCACCTGACGTAGCCGGTAACGAAACGTTTGTTTGAACCTGCAATGCCAAACGGTGGCGAGCTGCCTCCCGGTCAAAGTTGGCCCGGCCAGCCAAAGCGGGCTCGCTGGGCCGGCAAGCAGCATCCCGTGCTCACCAGCTCTTTCATCAGTGGCTTCAGCGTACACATGTACCAATCTACGAACAGAGTGGGACTCATCAGTGCGCAGAAACTACTTTGACTTGTCAAAGCAAGTCATAGCTGGAGGCATAACGGGACGGTAGGCTGACTTGCATCCTTGTCGTACCTCTGTCGGCGAGTAGTGAACACCCATAGAGTTTCAAGGTTTCAACGTGGAGTTTAAAGGTGCCGGAACTTCTGCGTCTTGAAAAAAAGCGAACTTTGCGGTCTGGGATACAGGTGTTGTGGCGTGAAAGCAAACGTGTATATTTCTTACTGCAATATAAGATGTTAAAAAGTGTCTGCTTGAGTTCGTTATTTTCGACTCTTCCAGCAACCCGCAATGCTTTCGGTACTATTCCAGAGTGATTTCTACCTGTCTTTGTCGCGTCCATGAAACATAATTTTCTTTGACTGCAAATGGTTGAAGCACCAAGTCGTACAGGTCTGGTAACAGCTCCCCTAAATTACTTTGTAGCTAAATGAAGTCGCATCATCTCTCGTCGCAAGTGCGAACACCGCCTCATCGCGCGACACACGTCGCGCGCCCGACGTGCGCCGAGTCACTGGGTGAGCGCACATGAACCTTGGTTTCGGCTCGCTTGCTCACAGGGATACATTAACACAACGTCATATAACCATCCGCGAGCGTGCGATCTTGAGCTGGCTAGTGCGTCATAAGGACTTCTTTTCTTTCGTATTGGTATCTTAAGACGACTGAAGCTCGAAGGCGCGGTGCTGGCCGTGTTCTGAAAGCTCCGCCGCTCACTCGCCGGACCAGCCGGACTGGCCGGCCGGCCGGACGGCACTGCAAGGCCCCGCTAAAGAGCCGTCGGACGGCACTCTAGACAGTGCGAAAAAAAAAAAAAAACGGGCGAAGCGACCGTACCGCTCACACACGATGCCTTTGGCAATCGCCTCCACATGCTTTGGTTGAAGCCGGCGGCTACGTTGACAGAAACTCGGTCATCAAACAAACGCCAAAGCGAACCCACCGCTGCAGAAGGGCGCACTTGCGCAATGGTGATAAAAAACACCTTACCGAAATGCATAGCTTCTTGATACTATGCGCAGTGCCTTCGTGAAAAAAGTAAAAACAACAAAAAACCCCACGGCCTAAGAAGTGACGAAAATGTCTTTATCACGTGACTTTTGGCTGTGACGTCACGACCTCGATCTGTTGATGGCCGGTAAGAGCGTCCCGCCGCCGACACAGCGCAACTCGGGACCGGAGCGCCTAGGGTAAAGTCGCGCCCGCTTTGGAAGGCGCAGTTACAAAACTGAAAAAAGTATCTATACACGTTGTTCGGACCACCCTCGATGGTGATGGTGATGTGGTTGTGCCCTTTGTAGCGGGTCGCCGCTGCGTGAGATCGCGCGGCGTAGCCAAGAAAAAAAAACGAAAGGAAGAAAAAGAAGAACGAAACTGTTCCTAACACACAAGAATTGACGAGCCTACACTACTCAGTCCTCAATGTAGCAACAAGCTCCGTACGCGTGTTTCCGTCTCCAAAACGCTGTAGTGGCAAAACTTCTAGGACATCACACAAAAATAAAAAAAAACACAAAAAACAAATACGCAAAAGCCGTTTATGTCTTAAGTAGTAATAAGGATGATCATAAAAAGTAAAAATATTGCTGCGTCTGCGCCGTGTGTGTCTTGCCAAGTCGTCATTTGTACGTGAGGAAGTCGTGGTGGGCTGTTTTTACTCGTAGCGTCGTCACCTATCTCCTCCCGAGAACGTCCTGGCTTTATTTGTTGCTGTTCCCGTTGCTAATGAAGGTGGCATCAAAGGGGCAGACTGAGGGTGTACTGGCATCAAATTGCCGTTATTTTGTCGGCAGTATTGGATTCTGTCAGCTATTAAAGTTATTTTGGAATTGTGCAGTGCATTTCTGTGGAATGAGCCCAGCAATTTATCTTTCCTTTATTTTTCTTCAGATTTGTAGAATGGCCTTCGTGAGCAATAAAAATGTGTTTTTTGAAATTGTGTTTCATAGTGATGGCTGAAGTTTCATGATTACATTTTTTTGCTTGTGCAGTTTAACAGTAGAGTACAAATTTTACCAAAGGAGTTTATAAAGTGTATGGGCAAACAGTCAGGTGTCCACAGTTCCCTTGCAATGATAGAGCCGTTATTCTACCAAGTGGGACAATTGTTTCAAAAACTTCCCATAAATCTTTGGTTTGTTTATATTCAACACCTCTTCCACACACTTGGAAGTTGTTGTAGCAGCTATGACGAGTTGGAGGGGCTTCAGAGTGCTGTGTCAGTGATTTTCAAGCATGCACAGTTGCATCTGTTTATGCAGCTGCGGTGAGAATAGAAAATGATGCGGCATATCAGAATAGTTGAGGTCCTTAGCGCTTCATGTCGCTGCTTTTCAAGAACATTCTGGCTGTACAGCTGCAGTAAGAATAGGAACCAGTTGCCCAGCAGGTTGCAATGGTTTGATGTCAGTCTTTCGAGGTGCTAATGTTGCTCCTTTGCAGAGGTGAGCTGTTGCTTCTGACTAGAAGGCTACGGCAAGAATTGCAGACTTATGTAGTACGCTGGAATGGATTCATGTGAGGCCCTCAGGCTGTAAAGCCGCTGCTTCTGAAGCACACCTCTTGTTTACAGCCATGAAGCCGTGGTGAGAGTTGAAGATGCTTATGTAATGTGGTACAATGTATTCATGCCAGACCTTCAGACTGTGAAGTTGGTGCTTCTCATGTACACACCAGTGTAATTTTTGTATAGGACCCACACCTCCGCCATCACCTTTGCCAGCTCTGCCAGTATTGGCGTTTTCAATGTGCTCCCATAGCCTGGACAGCTTTCATGGCGCGGAAAGCACTACTCGAACACCGTGCCATGAAACAATTTTATTTATGTTGTGCGACGGCTTATGTAGATACGGCATCATTTTACCTTGTTTTAATCGGGCTTCTGCACTTTGGCTTTGCCTTTTAAACTTGATACGGAGGCAGTCTGCAACCGCCTTAAGCACTGGTGTCAGAAAACCCTCAGCAGTTAACCTATTAGCCTGGCGGTCAGTGTGTTCCTGGATTACGTGGACACAACTTTCCTGCAGCGCACTGCAGAAACGTAATGTGGCTATGCCTCATCAGCAATGGCTCAGAGGTACTGCACTCACCTCATATGGGGGAAGTACTGGGTTCAAATCCGCGCCCGCCGGGCACCCACTGGTTTCTTTAATGAGTAAAGGCGTCCGTGGTCGAGTGCAGACCTTTGAAAAGATAAATCACGCCTGGAAAGCTGTCTTTACCCTTGCGAGGGGCTTCTGACCTTTGTCAATCTGGTGGGGCCCCGGCCTTCTACAACACCGCATTGCCGAAGGGTGGAAGAGTCTGGCGGCATGTCCTACCACAGGCGGTTAGCGAGTAGAGTGTCCAGCGTACGTGTGGAAGTCACCATGTGCATGCGTGTGCCTTGGTGGTACTGGGCACCTATTGAGAAAATAGGTACAAGCCTGGCGCTCGGCCCTTGTTACCACTAGAAGATGCTCCTGGCGTAAGACTACAACGCTTGAAAAGTTGACCCAGCTTGTACAGGAAATCATCTCTATGGAATGAGGTGGCTGGACAGTGCATTTTATTTTGTTTGTGCCCCCACACGATTGATCAAATCAATATAAGAAAAAGGGACTGCTAGCACACATTTTTCCCTCAAAAATTGCGATTAATGGGACAAAAAGTCTACGCAAATTGTAGCGAAAACTGGAAAGCGGCAATAAAGTACATAAGTAGTTTACTGAAACACTGGCACTGGCGCCAATTTCTGAAATTTTAGAAATTGGAGCTGAGCTGGTGGTAGATAGCGGCATTGCAGTTGTAGAGAATAAGTGAAAAGGTTTTGAGACTTACATTCTCAGATGTAGGCTATAATTTATATTTAAGCACCTGCAAAGCAGCCTACTAGGGAATGGTGCTATTAGATAGCCCATACCCTACACTGTACCAACAAAGTGACGTGACTAGATCTGAACCACTGTTTACTGGTACGGACAATAAGCAAAACCGTTCGCAAATGACAGTAAACAGGTGCAGGTTAAGTTTAACGCTCTCTTTATCTACTTTTGCTGCTAACCTTCCAATTTTGACAGGTACGCGCGTTCTGGGGAAACAAAATTTTGTGGAAATGTGAGCACAGCCCCTGTAAAAATGGTCCCAACCTCATATGCTGGAGTATCCCAATATTATTCCTGCGATTATATCACCGTTTGTTAGCTGGCTGAGGAAGAAATCGTGCAATGTACTTTCCGCCCTTACATATAAGAAATACAATACCCAGAACTACATTTTTTTCGGAGGCTGTGTTTTTGTTACGTGAACTTGACTAAAAACTGAACGTGGATTGACTAAAAATAGTTACTACAGGTGCAGGATGCGCTGTTTATCAAGCGTAGAAAAGGTGACGGGGATTTCGAGAAAGCCCTTGCTTAGCGTTCCGTCCAGACGGAACGCCAAACAGCGTGCTCGGCTCACAACTCGCAGTGAGGGCAGTCTGTGTGCATTTTTACCTAACCGCAACCGCTCACTGTTAATTAGTAAATACCATAATTATTACATCGATAATTACAGCTCCTGCGACGGGCCTTGGGGCAAGCATCCGCACTGAAATGGTCCAAGTGAAAAGCTTGGCACACTGCTGAAAACCAATGCGATCACAACCATTGTCACTCGAGAATGTAAACACAAGCAGCGCGCCATCGCCTCCTGTACGATCGCGATCACCCGCTGTTTATTTTTGTTGTTGTTGATAACTGCTGCTAAAACTAGAAGGCGCTCCTGGCGCATTCGCCCTAGAGCCACTAAATACTTATTTAGTGGCTCTAGTTGTTGTTGTTGATGATGATGATGATGATTAGTGACTTTCCCTTTGAATCGGGGCGTCGGTTGTCAGCAACCGACTTGCCTGTTTTATTACGTTTACTTGCCCTACTCCCACCTAACCTATAGATTTGCTTCCTCCTTCCCATCTCTCCCTCTTTTCTGTTTTAAACTCATCGCCCCCACCCCCCTTTTTCTCCCCTCGCTGTTCTAAATTCTCATCCGTATGATTACTCCGCCTGCGCACCCATCCCTTCCCTAATTTCCTTCACCACCACTCCAGTCGCCTCTTCGTCACCTCTATGGCCTTGAAGTTGAGGTTCCCCCTCGCCCCAAATCCCAAAGCCTCCGCCAGCGTCATTGCCCCCTCACTACACAGTGGCCGTATCTCTGTACAGCTCCTGACAATATGGTCTATAGTTTCCCGATCACTGGAGCAGCATGCACACGTTTCATCTTGCTGCCTATAGCTACCCGTGTATGCCCGGGTTCTCAGGCACCCTTCCCGTGCCTCGAAGAGCAACGCACTGCCTCTCGTATTGCCATAGAATCCCTCCTTCTTAATTTCCCGTTTCTCTGCCCTATAAGTCTTCAGGGTTTTTGACGCTTCCATTCTCTGTGCCCACTTCGTCGTCTCTGCTGCCTTTACCTGCTTTATAACTGTTGTGTAAACAACGCTTTCCCCTACCGACTTTCCGTACCGCTTGGTCAGCTGTCTGGTCCTCCGTCTCCACCGCGTGTCCACTCTCCTCATATACAGGTACTTAAACACCCTCGCGGCCCATTTTTCGTCCTCCATGTCACGAAGTCGCTCCTCAAACTTTATCTTGCTCTGCACCTCCCTCGCCTCGAAGACGACCAGCCCATATCCCCTTGCACCGCTTCCTTTGTAGTTTTGCTGTGGGCCCCTAGGGCCAATCTGCCTACCGCCCTCTGATTTACTTCCAGGCCCGCTTGGGCTTCATGCACAGAACCGAATTAGCGAAAGTTAATCCTGGTACCACGACCCTTTTCCAGACTCCCCTTACCACCTCGTATTTGCTGTATCCCCAGAGGGCTCTATGCTTCATTATAGCCGCGTTCCGTCTTCCTTTCGTCTTAAGGTGAGCCTCATGCGCCTGCGTGTAATCTTCGCTGTTGTTCAGCCATACTCCTAAATATTTATACTCTTTCACCAATGGTAGTTCTACTTGCTGCACTGATACTGTTTTGTGCTCCTCGCCGTCATTAAAAACCATGATCCCCGATTTTTCTCTGCTAAAGGATAGCCCTAGATGTGTCGATTCTTCACCGCATATATCCATCAAGCCCTGCATACTTATCCGGTTGTCCGCCATCAACAGTACGTCGTCTGCATACATTAGTCCCGGAACCCGTTGTTCCACCACCTGCCCGTTTTTCATGTAGGATAAGTCGAACCCCAGCGTGCTGACTTCCAGCTTCCTTTCTAACCCCACCATGTAGATCATGAACAGCAGCGGAGAGAGAGGACATCCTTGTTTCAAACCCTTGTAGGTGCATACAGGCCTATTGTATGTTACCCCCTCCCACACTATTTGCACTTGGTTCTCCCGGTATAGCTCCCTGAGTAAGCTAATGAATTCTGCCCCAACTCCCTTGTCCTCCAGGATACTCCAAATCCGCTCCCTGTCTACATTATCATACGCCGCTTTAATGTCCAGAAAGGCTAACCACAAAGGTCGGTTTTGCATCTTCATAGGTGATGCCATGGAGGAAAGAATACTCAGGAGAGGCCCCTAGCACCCCAATGCATTGCGAAAAGTGTCGAGGAAGTCACGTGATTTTTCTCGAGCCCATAGACAATGTTGCTTACATGTTTACAACTGCGGCGGCCAAATTTGGGCGAATAGAACGGAGAAATTTTTAAGGCGCTTGGTACGTGGCTGCCTCGCTACGCTTGCAAACCAGCGCAGTCGCTGCGACAAACGTTTTTAGATTATGCCAGTTTGAAAACTCCGCCGTCGGAGGCGGCCTTAACTCGTACCCCGGCCGCAGCGGCGCTTACGTCGCGTCGAGATCGGGGGAGCGAGCCGCTGCCGCCGGCGGCGAGCCGCCGGGAAAATCCCCTTCGCTCATCGTTGGCGAGAGCCACAGCTCGTTCTTTGCTCACTTTGTGTTTCTTCGTTGTGAAGTGAAGTGAAATTCATCTCTGCTGAGACGTAGCGCGCAAAGACCGCCGTGCTGTACGACCCCAAACACTGCTCCCGTCGTCTGCGTTCGCCGTCCCGCGAGCCCGTTGCTATGACGACGACAAACGCTACTTTGCCAGGCTTAAGAGCTGAAAAATCGTCCTTCTATCTCAAAAACGAAGGCCGTTTTCCGATTGAAACTTTGGGTGAGGGATAGAATGGGCAAATTGAAGGCGAAATCAACAGCTTAGAACATGACATCGCACCGAGTAGTTAGCGACGAAGCTGTTTTCGCTGCGAAGCGGCAGGGCAGGACGACCGCATGTTAGTCAAATCAAACCGGAAACAGCAAAGAATGATGGGAATAGAGTGCTGGGCTCAGTGGGCTCAAGTCATGGCGGGACTCGGCTTCACAAATGTGACGTCAGGGCCTCTCCTAACCTTTTCTTTCCTCCATGGGCAGGGGGGTAAAGCGAGCTCCGAGACCATACGAATCGTGGGCGCTGACATGATACAATTCCCATCGTTGCCAGATCAATTGTATTCAGCCCTCTAAAAAGTTGTTCCGTAATTATTTAACTAAAACAAAGAACTGAAGCAAAATTGTTACAAATAATTGCCTCAGTACTTAAAACTAGCTTTATAAAAAACTTTTAGTCTAATTAAGCTCTAATTAGCGAACAAAGAGTAAGTGCGTAGTTCAGTTTTGGTTTCGATTTTCTTTAAGTGTGCTAGCAAGTGGCGAGGTCCTTGCGCCTGACTTGCGCAGTGTGTGTGTGTGTGCAGTCTCCAGCTCAGATCTGCGTGCGTGCAAAACGTGTCCCAAGAGAAAATATGCTAGCTGGTTTCAGCTGGTCCCAGCTGGGACCAGCTGTTATGTAGCTGGTCCCAGCTGGGACCAGCTGATGTGTTCCAGCTGCCAGCTGGGACCAGCTATGCAGGAGGTGGTACCAGCTGGGACAGGCTGAGTTGCTTTCCAGCTGCTGCTGGGAACAGCTCACAATTATGCTGGTCTGAACTAGTACAAGCGTAGCTGCTGTCCAGCTGGCACGGCGTGGTTTCAGCCCAGCAGGAGCCAAACTAGCTTGTTCCAGCCTAGGTGGTTTTATTTCATTTAACCATATTTCCATTTCAAGCATGGGTTAAAAAAATTGCTTATTTGGACCTGTACCCAAGATAGGCTAATATAGGGTTAGCCAATGGCCAGCCGATAAAGTTGAACAAGCACACAACTTGAAAAACTGACCTCAGCTGGTCCGTTTCTCAAGCTGTGTGCTTACTGTCGAATTGGACAGTACGCGCGGAAACTTGAAGCACAGCCCAAGTCATATTTCTTACCATCCAAAGAAACTACGAACTCGTAATGTTACAGTTGGCACTCATTAGAAGTACAAAAGAAAGAACAACAACACAGCCACATAATGCCTGCGTAGCTTGAATGGGTGGTGTAATTGCCCACTCTCCACACCGTAAATGCCATGGGATAGTAGAAAGAAAGCGATACTGGCACACAGCTACATGACAACATCGGCACAGCCAGTACCACTGGTGTACTAGGTCCCTACTCCTTGCAGAATCACAGGAAGCGATTTTTAGAATGACATGCATTCTTTACAGCCAGCAAGGTGGTGTGTGGCAAAAGCATTTCACACTGCATGTACAGCAGAATGCCGGGAATAAGTGATTTTTACAGACAGCACAATTACATACACTACGTAGACAGCCTGCATGACATACACTATGTACATAGACTGCATGGCTGGGACATTGCAAATAACTTCCCTCACTGCAGAAACTGAAGCATAATGGAAAGAAATATTAACAATAAACAACACGCACTATGTACAAAGCTTTCCTGGCTGATGTGCATTATGCATTAGCCGATGTGCATTATGCATTAGCCATCTCCTATAGCACGTATGTAGGCAGCATTGAAATGTACAAATGAAATTTTAGGCTATTAAAAAAATAGCATTATTATTGACTCTTAAAGATAGCTTTCCCAGCTAGAGGCACAAAGTAGACCTTCCCTTCAACCTCCATGTATATACAGGGCACAATGCCGGGAGCTAGGTCAACGAGAACTCTGTGACTGGAAGGCCCCTGCCGCAGTTTCAAAATGTGGGCAATCCTGTGTATGGGTGCAGTTGAAAATTTATGGGTAACAGCAAAGACCCTTTCATTTCCAGCTAGATCTTTAAATGAGAGTATGTGATCTGCTTTAAAGCACACACCAGAGGGCAACATTGCAGCTGTGCTGTCGGTCTTGTTTGGTCTTCCATACTGCTCACTGTGAAGCAAAACGTGGTGCACTGAAACCCTGTCATACTCCACAACTGGCCCGCCAATGATGTCACCAATTTGGCTTTCAGCAATATGCAAAATGGATGGTGACACGGTCCGCGGCTTGCCAAGAGGCACAACAGACTTTTGGTTTGGGATACTGCCTCCACCCAGAAATGCTTGTGTTCGGGGACAAGCCTGTGCTTTAAGGTCAGCAAAGGAGCTGCGCAGAGTGAGGCGCTCCACAATCTGCATTGGAACGCCTTTTGCCGATGTCACCAGGTCTTTCACCTGACCAATGTTTGACTCAAAAGCAAAACATGAGTGTGCCCAGAGGGGACCGTGATGGAGCACACTCTTGGGCAGGTGAAGGAGCTGGTGAACATTGAAGGTCATTGCCCCTTTGTCATAGAGAGTCTCGACGGCAAGGGCAAATTGCACCAGGCAATCAATGCTCTCAGAAACATCCTCCTCTGTCACTTTGTCTTGGAGCAAAAGAGTTATTCCCCTTACCAGCAAAGCAAAGTGGTCCAGATATGGTGGCTTTAAGATTCCCTGTAAACACGGCAAGGAAAAGCATAGAAGCCACTGCTGCCATTCCGTGGCTTTCCAATACTTTCGCACAGAAAGTGATCGCTGCAGCCGATGCAAACATGACGGGGGCTTGATGCTACATAGCCTTTTGTCGAGTTGCGTGAACAGATCTTTACTGCCAACGTAAAATGGCCTTCCCGTACTGGTTAGCCATAGATCCAAGAGCTGACGTGTCGTGCCAAGCAATACACAATGCATGTAATCAGGGGTAAATCCCCATACCACATCAAAATGTTCAAGGTTCATCAATGGTGTTGGTCCCTTCACTCCCAGGATAGGCTTGCCAGTAGCTGCTGCTTCAATCATCTGCGCCAGCGTTTCTTCTGTGTCCTCTTCAGGTACAGGTTCGCAAACACAGTCCCTATGAGGAAGTGCAAAAATTAAACCTGAACATTAGCAGCAAAGTCATCAAACTGTAGTACAAAACTTCCACTGTTTGCTCACAGCACTAAGCACAAGGGACAAGTTAATAATGATTATATAGTAAAATACAAAAAAATATGAACACATTTGTCACATACTAAGCATTTCATGGTTCCAATAACTGTGCATTTTGTGCAAAAGCAGGTGCAGCGGCTTACCAAAAAAGGCACTAGTGTTGCCAGGAGCCTTAAAAGGTATTTAACAGAAATTTAAACGCCATATATTTGTGCATGAACACATAATTAAACACAACCAGTTCTAGAAGCCATATGAAGTATTTGGCTTCTAGAACTGGTTGTGTTTAAATTTATGTGTTCATGCACAAATATATGGCGTTAAATTTCTGTGATGCTTGCTTCCCTTCACACTGAACGTCCACTTTTAAGAACCTCAAAGCCCTCTTCAAACCTTACTTTGATAGCTTTTCTGCACAAATGAAGCAGCAATATATATAAACGTGCCAAAAATACTATTTACGACTTTTTAAATTTTCTTGAAAAGCTCCTTACCATCAATCACCTCTCCAGGATGGAGGCACCACCCACAGCCATAGTGCCCATTGAATTGGTACATGTTCTGCATGATGGCTCTGGCCGGGGCATCCGCACAGCAGCTGAGGCAGTAAATCTGCAGTAGAAACAAAGCATTTAGAAAATGCATGAGTTATTTGCGTAACCCCACTCCACTGTACATTGATATGATCATGCAGGAAATGCTGGTACACTAGAAATCTTCAATGTGTAATAGTAGTGAAAGATGACCTCTTCTGAAAATCTTGTAGTTTACATTTAACATATGCTCGACGTGAAAGGGATATTTTCCTTTTGTAATAAATTTTTTGATACGGTTAATGCTAATGACAGTACTTGCGCAAGTACTTTCATTAGCATTAACTGTGTACTTCTCAGCTGTGCAGCTAATTAGGTACAACAGTGACATATCTTAACACTGCATCCAGTGTATGTTGGATGAAAATGCCGCTTATAAAACACTTAAGCAGGCTTAATAATTTTTTTTGTTTCTAATTAAAGTGCACCACGTAGAACAGTACGCTTGCATACCTTTGACTGGACAGTGTCTGTTCCACCATTCCAGGTGATGCCTTCAGCTGATAGGTCCTCCATCTGTTCCACAAAGCTGCTGAGCAACAGAGTCATGTCCGGGTGGGTTTGGCCGTACCATAACATGGCAACGAGCACATTTTTGTGGCGGAGATGCTCAGGCAGCTCATTTATCATGATCTGAACCGGCCAAATCGAATACTTTGACGATTTAAAGAGAGGGCTGCCATCAGCGTTGATGGTCAGAGTTAAGTCTTGAGAGGTTCAACTTCTGGCGGACTGTTCTGTACACTGACCCATCGGTAATGTCCGACAATACCGTGCTGGTGTCACTTCTACTATTGATCTCTCTCAGGCGCTCGCTGAGGGCTGTAGACACGTCGTTGGCGGCAAGCAGTGAGGTCAGCTGCTGCTTGATGGGCAAGCTTAGGTAAAAGTTGCCATCATTTAATAATGGGCGACCGTCACACATCCTGCCACAGCCAGGACATTCTGCGTGGACGGCATTGCGGTCGGCAAGCGAGCCCGACGTCTCCGCTACTACTTGCATGCAGTCATCACAGTAGAAATGAAACTTTGTCGTTTCCATGGTAACACCAGTGTTTTTCTTGAACAAGTATTTGGTTACCGGCACGTCAAACCGTTGTAAAACATAGGAGATCAGTTTTTGAAGGTCTTCCGCCGCGCTCCAGGACAAGCCATGTTGTATCACGAAGCTGACAGTCAACGCAAGCAGGTCACTAGGGCCTAACTCAGCATCATCCTCTGATTGCCAACCAGCATCGAAGAAGTCTTCCTGAAGATGTGCAGGCTCTGGAAGTCCGTCATCATCAAACTGGAAGTCATCAGGCCGTAGCGGCGACAGTGGTGTATCTGAGTCAACTGCGCTCGCCGAAGCACTGGGCGAAGTCAAGGATGCGTCGCATTCGGTAGGCACCGCATTGTGCTATGTGGGGTCTCTTGCTGCAGCCCCTTCTTCTCGTGGAGTACGGAATGACATCAACGCTGTCCCCAGGGTCGAGGTAGCGCTTCCGAGGATGCATTGTCCTAATTTTCAATGCACATTGCAACGAAAGAGACGCGAACACGGGCCGATACCAACACTAGAGTGAACTAGAATACTTCTAGTTCACTCTACCAACACAAAACACGTAGAATTAACGACGGCCGTTAGCCGACACGAGCCAAGCCAATATATCCTAACGTAAAAAAACTGAGTAGAAATTACAATACGACGCTTTTTAGTTTTCTAAAGTTGTTTTTGAAATAATTTCAAACGAAACAATTTTTATGCACACTGATTCACCTGTTTTTGCGTCTGTATTTAGAAAATAGATCCTTATTTGCCCGTCGCTCTATTGAGGAGGTGGTTATTTGCACGCGGTGGCGGTGCTCTGTGCTCTGGCCCTGTGGCTTGTTCTGCATGTGCACGTGCGTGTGGATTCTGAAAAGATGTTTGCGCTCGTGAGATTTCTCAACGACCACAATAATAAACGTACACATGTTGTGCCCGCAATCGATGTAGAGGATTTCGACCCGGCACATGTTTGAGGACTTTGACCGCACGACATCCTACAGTGTATACTACGAAGACACGAAAGGAAATGGGGGAAAACACGGGTTTTCTACGATGCCCACGTGGTGCTGCTTGCCTGTTAAGTTATTTATCGTTAGCATATAATTCTCAGGTGGTATTTGTAAGGTTAAATATTACAAATATGGAAAGGTGTTAGCAATTTTTTTAGTAATCTGCAGCCTTAAGTGATGAAACGGCCCGGCTACTGCAGCGTATATATTCAGTCCTACGTGCAGTAAAAAAAAAAGGCTTCTAAACTCAGTTTTAAAGTGCCTGTGAAGCAGATGAAAATTTTAATTGCTAGTGAGTACAGCCGGAAAGATTATCCGCGCCGTGGGCTTCCGGAATTTAAACTTCGGTCGCTCATTGACTATAACGTATATTTGCTAAACGGCTGTGATCTAGCGCTGGACGCAACGATTAATAACACGCTGTCACACGGCAGATCTAATGACATTTAGAGCAGTGAATGTCACTCGCTTTAAATGTCATTAACGCATGGAGACGAGAATACCGAACTTTCGAGGCGAATGACATTTAGCGGCTACTATAGGTGTCCGGTTCGACTTCCTATACAGTTTATGTTCGGCCAATATGAGCCTGTGATCTAGACGCAACGAGCTGGGCGCGTGTCACTAAATGACACGGAAAATTCAATGTTATAAACCAAAGAACCTGTTTCTAAAAGCTGTTTCTAAAAGCTGTCAGCAAACCTATATAGTTTCATCTTTGTGTTGTTCAAATAAAGAAATATACGCTAGCCACGGCCACAAAAGAAAAAACCTTGGGAGAATCGAACCCTCGTGTACAACGGAGCGGCGCAACCGCTACACCAAATTCCAGGACGAGAAATCGCGTCTAATCGGCTGGTTTTGATTTCGCGTTCCGCCTGGATGCAACTTTAACCATTGCCTCGTTCCGTCTGGGCGTAACTTTAGCAGTGCTTAGCGTTCCGTCTGGACGGAGCGCTATAGACACTTGCAAAAATAAGTGTGCCATGATGCTTGACCAACTTGGCGTAATTAGGGCAACTTCTGCAGTTTTTCTTTAAATATATAGGCTGCCATTTCGTAGTTACCAAAATAAATAGGCCATGCTGGATCAAACTCTTAGAAAATTAGGGTAACTTGTGCTTTTTTTCCCTAGAAACCCGGGAAGAACTTGAAAAAAAAAAAACGAGCCTTGAAGCGGGTTGCCTTCCCCAAAACCCGTAATCATGATGAGCTGAGCTCGGATGATGGGGAACGGCAGCGAAAAAAAGAAAAACAGGTAATGTGGCGAACACTTTAGTGCCAGTTCTTAGTGTTGATAAATGCGCACATTGAGGTACATACAAATGATTGTTGCGTCTGTTTCTGAACCAGGCATCACAGAAGAAGAAACGGGATGAAAAACGGCCTGGGTACAACCGTATTATCAAAAGCACCTGAAGCGCGCTCATGACAGGGCTAAGGATGATATGTTGAAGAACGCGACTCGCCAAGTTGAAGTAAGTAAATCGTTGCAATGCGTGCCTGCAACAGGAAACTGCATACGTAATGTTGAATGTTTTGACTTTCGAAACACAAATAAGTCCCGGTGGGAAATGATGACCTCATCAAGCGACGATGAATCTCGTTGCTCATTGTCTGAGCTGCGGCAAACACACGCAGAGCTGAAAATGTGGAAGGAGAAGGCCAAGAGGCTTGAAGAAGACAAATAATTTTTGAAGGGGCAGGTGTCCTCTTTGCAGCGATGCCTCGAGAATAAAATATTTGAGTGTAAGTATGAATTTAAGGAATCTCTGCACAGGTGTTTTTCATATTCGTTAGTGAGAGAGAAAGGTAAAAAAGTGGGAGCTGCTCCATATATAGCACTTGCAAATAACAGAAGGTTTTCAGTGTTGCAATAGCCAGCCATGATTAAGAATTTGAATTTTAGTTTTCTTTAGCTGTAGTGCATTAATACCCAGTATGCTTTTCAGACCATCGACCTTTTGTGATTTCTAAGTCAGTGTGCAGGTGATTGCTTTTATGCTAATTGTGTTTTAATTCTGGAATAAACAGCCGTAATTTCTGTCACTGGTTTTTCTGTTCCAGTGGGGAAAGAAAACCCAAATCAGGGCCAGCAATGCGCTGGTAAGTCTATAGTAAAATCGTTGACTCTGTATACAATATAAAGAACACAGTGCTCTGCATTAGAGGCACTGGCTTTTTAGTTAAGTAACCAAATCGTGGAACTGGTTAACTAAGCATTCATTACTTTTATGTATTCCATTTGCAGCTGCTCAGTGCAGTGTACCGGCACGAGATGGCACAGGTAAGCTGGTTATGACATCAAAGGCTAATCTGTAGGCTACATTCAATGTCTATATCTCTGTGACGTGATACATATAATTTCTCTACTTAACATGCATTTTTACATTACAGCTGCCTCTACACAACGGAGTGGAAGTGCAGTGGATTCGCCCCTAGAAGAGGTGGAGCCACCAACTCAGCTGCCAGGTTAGCTTTTTGTCTCTGAAAATCAGAAAATGCACATGAGACCAGTTTTGTTTGGCGGTTTCAGGTGCAGTTGTTTTGTTTCTGTTTACATGTTACCCTTTGTCTGGTGCAAGGTACCCAAACTGTGAACGTGCCCGGGGCCCCTCCTGCTGCATCCACTTCGGACATCGGCAGCCATGCATCTCCTTGTAAGTTCATATCACAAAAGACGTGCTTTTATTCATAGTTACAATCGCCACCGTCTTTGGGTACTGAAAATACAACAGAAGCCATGGCTGCAGCTTTCTCTGCTTCAGACTATACTCGGTTACAACTTAAGAACGGCAACGGGAGTTGCCGCTGTGCCTCATTACCGCAGCCGGATGTTGCTCCGCGCGGCGCAAGTAGTGCGTTACTGATAATATTTTGAACGTGGCACGAGCCGTTTCCGTGATTTTGTGGACTTAATCTGCTCATAAACTACTGCAATGACAATAAATGAACTACGTAAGAAAAGGCAGGCGATGTCCCGCATTCATAGCAATCTCCTTTCAAAACGCGCGCGTCCGTTGACATCCGAGTCCATCGCTTCGGCAGAGTGATACCGTACATGAGCTATTGCCGTTCTTAACTTGTTCCCGAGCATAGTCCTGCATGACAAAGGCACTAAGTATGTGAATAGGCGCATTGCGACTTTTTTATTTAGTAGGATTTACACCTTTCTTTGCTTCAACGTATAGGCATGCAAGCGAGTTTCGATATGCGGCATTTATTTAACAATCAGAGTAGGGAGCCTTAACACAGCAATTATGCTAGAAATGTCAACATGTTCTATGGTATGTCTGGAAGTTGTATTTGCTATTTTTTACTTCACCCTGATAACTGATCCTATCACCTGTTCATAACAATGCGAGTTAGCATACAAGTACCTAAGGCAAAATTTATCTTGTGTTTGTGTTCTTTTATAGTGCCTGAGGAATTCACGCACCTGTCTGATGGATCTGTAAGTGCCCGTTTTCGTTTTTAACTGTTGATGATAACGTTACGTTTTTTGTGTCTCTTCTGGTACGGGGGCTGCTGGATATGCTTCTAGTAACCAGCACACCCAATGATTTTTATCAAAAGGATTTGGATAACTGAAGATGGTTCTTGAAGTTCAAAATGATTGGACCAAAAAAAACCAGAATTTAAAACTTGAGACTTGCACCTTTTTTTTTGCACTTTTGGAGAGGGGGAGAATAACAATCCAAATTACCGTTTTTGCTGCACCAGTTTTTTAATTGGTAGATTATTTGTCAGTGGAACTACTTCTGCCTTGCGGTGGTCATATATTGAGTGTGCACAGACTGAAAGAAAAATAATGTTTTGCCCCGGCGAAAACGCCCGTGTGTTCAAGATTTCGGCTCACGTTATAGACCCCAAGGTGGTCAAAATTAGCCCACAGCCCTCCACTATGGTGCACACATCATCGCCTGTGTAGCGTCGGTGTCCTAAACCCTACAATTAATGATTTGCCCGAGTTTTTGCTTGTTGGCATTGCTTTAATACGCTAATTTTCAAAGCAGCTTTTACCCTTTCCAAACAGGACTTCGAGTCATCTTTGAATGACACCTAGTCGCTTGCTTTAGTTTTCTTGTCAATGCATTCAGCTATGTGCTCTGATAGGCCCGGATGTGATGAACATGATTTTTTTTTCAATTTAAAACTTCTTATGTATGATGGGTGTTACATTACTGCAAGCCACAGATTAGTTTTCTCATTACATTTTCCAAAAAGTCCTTTTACCTCTCAAGCGGGATTCACACGACGGAGGAAGAGGTGCGCGGAGGCGGACGGATATGTGACGTCGACAGCACGTGACCGGATTATCCGTCTTGGCGGCGCATCCACACACGCGGAGCTGCGCGGAATGACTAGCAGACGACAGCGCCGAGGAACAGGTTCCATTCCCTGCCGAGGGCCATCGCCGTCGAGCGAAAACATGCGGAGGCATTTTAGTTCCCGGAGCCTCCGCGGGCTATCCCCACCGAGGGGCGGAGCCTAAAACCAGTCACGTGATCGAGTCCCATGGGCCAGAAAGAGAGGGTTTCTCTGTCGTGTGAATCCCACTTAACTGTTACTTTCGTCAAATTGGCAACATGCGCTTGATCTGGTAAAATTAGATTCACCTTTATTGTTTCTATTTTTTCAGTTTCACCTCACACAGGGTGTGGTGATCAAAGGTTGCCAGGCAACCAAAATCTTCAGCAACAAGAAGCCCTCACTTGTTGTCAAAGACACGGCCCAGGCCGTGTGGGGCATTGAGGCGCTTGCCAACCGGACCGTGAGCGGCACCGTGGCTCCAGAGCATAGGGCTGTTGGCCAGCTTCCCAAGCCACAACTGACACCAAAGAAAGTCGACGTGGTGAAAGGTGAGTCATGCTTTTATAACACTTTCCTAATTTTGTAAGACGAGTTTGTGATGTCCCTCGTGGCCTCCTTATTGTGTAATCCATATGCATTTTATTGCATGATTCACCCGCCGCAGTGGCTAAGCCATTGTGCTGCTTAGCCAGAGAACATGACATGGGTACGGCTCCCGGCCGCAGCAGCCACATTTTATATGTAAATGGGAAACAAAAACACCTGCATGCCGATATTCTGGCACACATTAAAGATCCCCAGGTGACAAAAATTATCCCGTGCCCTCCACTATGGTACACCTCATAGTGCAGGTGTGGCTTTAATGTGTTAAACTCGCACGATAAAAAAATGTCATAGTGGCTCAAGAAAGATATTTACTTCGCCCACGTGGAACAGATTTTTCTTTTCTCACCATCATGCTGACTTTTTTACAATTAATCGCTTTGAGCCTAGCACAATACCAATACATGGGACTGTGGCGGACACTTAATTGTTTCTGTCACGTCTGCGCCATATGTGCTGAAGTATAAAAAAAAATCGCAAGCAGGAACTCCTGGACTTCTGACCTACTATAGCTCCCATTAACCCACCCTTACAATCCATGCAGGCCAACTAACCGCAGATCTGCCATATTACATCATAGCATGCACAATATATGGCAAATTGGTTCTTGTTTCTTTGCAGCCACGGTCAACTTCTGGGGCCAGCAGAAAGAGGTGGACGTCGCGCCGACCGTCACCGCTATCAGTCGTCTTCTCGTGGAAAAAATCCAAGATGTTCGCAGATCTCAGAAAAAAAAGCAGCAATGCTAACAGCCAACAATGCTAACAATGCTAACATTTAATGAAAAATAAACCCCTCATTCTTTTTCACCTTATTGTGCATAGTGTCCTTGTAGGAATTATTACTGATGCAGTCATACCAGATGGATGATGCGGATCCCAGCTGAAACCAGCTAGACCAGCTGGTCCCAGCTCAGACCAGCTGGTCCCAGCTGGTCTTAGCTGGAACCAGCTGGTCCCCTCGGAAACCAGCTATGACTGGCTAAGACCAGCTAGTCCCAGCTGGGAATTTAACCATAAACCATCTGAGCTGGGACCAGCTGGGACCAGCTAGCATATTTTCTCCTGGGGTACAACTGGTACTCGGATGCACGCGCTTAGCAAGTGCCTCCCCGGGCGCTTGCGAGGCTGTCATTCGTTTCTATCTATTGCCCCTGAACTGACGCCGGAACAGCGATTTCCATCTGACCTTGACTACTGCAAGTTCACTACAGGCTACGGAGCGGCAGCCAGCAATCGTTCCCGTTGGGAGAGAAATAAAAGGAGCTTTTATAATCGTTCGGTTCCAGTTGTTTTATTCATGGAACTTCTTACAGCTCTCCGTGCTTCGAACTTTCGCGCAAACGTTCGTGAAGGTAGAACGAAAAAATAGGTAACGAAATGTGGTTTCTTTTTTAATCAGTCACAAATAAGTTCCTCCTTGCGCTCCTCTGTGCGGCAAATTACTGCCCATTCAGTACCGCAAGCTTTCCCTTTGAAGTGGTGGAAAGCAGCTAGAACTTGACGAATACAGACAGAAAGGAAAACGGGACACGCCGCTGACTGTATTTCGCTTACTCCCTCGGCATGCATTATGCCACTCCGTTGGCCTGCGATCTACCGCGCTTTTTCGTTCCTGTGCTTCAAAGGGCCGCCACGGGCAATATCAGCGTTGGCCCATGCGATAACAATTTTTTTTGGTGTCAATAAAGGTGGTTTTACAATCAGCTAAAGCCACAGTTCACTTCGTTTGAAAAGCATTGAGCGACTCGCAAAATGTCACGGAATGGCAAATAAAGCGGCACAGCGCAAAAATGCACGGAGATCATGACGGAGATTCATTTCTCTGTGCGGCCTAGTACAGATCAGCTGATCGCTTGGCGCCCTCGCGCATGCGATCAGTCGCATTCATTGATTGATTGTGGGGTTTAACGCGTCGACGCAACGCAGGCGATGAGGCGCGCCGTAGTGGAGGGCTCCGGATTAATTTTGACCACCTGGGGATCTTTATCGTGCGCCGAAATCTCGTACACACGGGCGTTTTTGCTTTTCGCCTCCATCAGAAAAGCGACCGCCGCGGCCGGGAATCGAACCCGCGACCTCGTGCTCAGCAGCGCAACGCCTTAGCCACTGAGCCACCACGGTGGGTGATCAGTCGCATTCAAGCTTGCGCGTAAGTGTTGTGTAAGCGTTTCTACATCTTGCTCAAATAGTCTCAGCACATATAAGTCACACGCTAAACCGAAAGCACGTCGGATACCTACCCACAGGAGATAAACTACGCAGTGCTGTGGACGCTGCCTACACAAAATCCGCCTGACCAGCGGTCCGCCATGTTACAATTAATCCCGGCATGCTTCGTTAGCCGGACGCGGAAACGCCGCAGTAACACGTTGCCAGATTACAACCCAACGCTTTCGCCGTTTTTAGTAAGCAAAAGCTCAGCTGGCAACCTTCAAATCGTTGTATCACGTCTGCCATATGTGTCGTACGGTTCCAATGCATTGGCTCAGCGGCGCGCTTTCCCTCTAGAGTCAGTATATTACCTCTATGTCCATGGGTGATGCATAAGTGGCGGGCGCCGCGGTGCGGCGGAAGGCGCGGCCACGCCTCCTTTTGAACTTCCGCTCTCTCCGGCCGATTGGGACCACTGATATCTACTAGTGATTGGGACGGTCGGGGCAAAACGCGCGCGGGGGTGATCGCGGAGGCCATGCTCGGCGGCGGCCGCTTTCTCCACTGTTCACTGTATCTGGAACCCCGCGCAGGGCAGAGACAGAGCCCCCTCGCGGTGCCTTCTGCCCCGCGGGACGTCATAAATACGCCATAGTGACGTCATATTAATGACAATTTTTATTATTTGCGTGGTATAATAGAAAATGCACATTTTTAATATTTTAATAAAACCTAAAAGCTATTCGATTGCTAGAGGTTTTCAAAACAAACCATTTCTAAACTTGCGGGAGCAGCCGGCGCTGCTGGTGCTGCCGCCATTTGGCGGTGTTGCACATCTGAAAGCCCTGATTAGAGTGTACTAGAAGGATCCAAGCGGGACGAACGGAGCGCTCCACCTGAAGCGGCGCTTGTAGATTAAATAGAGGGCTCAGCGAGTGAAGTGGACTCTTGCCGACTGCGCTCGCCCAAGCACGCGGCCTCGTGCGGGCCGCGCTTTCTCGCGTTTCGCCCAATTTCCATGTTCACAGGAACGCCAAAGCGACAGCAGGGTAGGAAATAACATGTCAGAGTAAACTAAAAAGGGCTTTTAGAGGCTTTGCGGGGAAAGCGTGCCCCCCCCCCCCTCCTTCCCCCCCACCCGTTTTTTCTTCAGCGAAGTGCTTACAACGCGGGAAAAGGAATGAAAGAAGAACGGAGGTGACAGAGACAAGCGTTGGAGTAACAGCTTACACTATTTTTTGTTCCGTGTTCCCTCATAACTCGCCCGGCGTAAAATGCATGGAATAGAAAAAATTCGCGCCAATCCACCCTGTGAATGTGGTTGGAAAGCAAAGCTGTAAACGGCACCCAGCCAATCTGGTGAAGGATGCGGCGTCCCGCCGCAGCTCTGCTCATTCGGAGCTTCTGGTTAGAAGGATAGCCCTCTATCAGCTTTTCCACCGTGTTCTGGAGCCCCGTGCTAAGCAGCCTCTCCGTGGACGGACACATGGGAAGACCAACGGCCTGCTCTGCCACCTTTCTAATCACTATATCTTTATGTCCTTCTTTCCGAGAAGAAGACGTAAGTGATTCTCTAGAGCAGTGGTTCTCAGCCATGTCTAACCCGGGGACCCCTTTTGGGCTTCCCAAAGTGATGGGGGACCCCACGACGGTGAACAAGTTGATCGGTGTCATAATGTCAATCAATTTGCACTTGCAGCTTACGTCGCCCGCAGACTTATCCAATGCCCGCCTTTTCTGCTGTTGACGTTAACGACAATGCGCGTCATAATGTTAAACAATTTGCTCTTGAATCTAAAAAGTTTTCTAAACACCGATATGCTGGCTTTTCTCTGTCTGTTTTTTTTTTCCTTTTCATAGCTGGACTGTTGTGAAAAAAACATATGTTACAATAGTGCTACGTGGAGTAACTAAACGTACAAGTAATGCGGCCAAGCCACCTTTTCGCATTGCAAGGAAGGGCTGGCAAAATCTAGAAAAGAATGGCGCAGGAAAAAGCTTTGAGGGAGGCTTCGCGGACCCCTGAAATGCTCTCGCGGAACCCCCGGGGTCCGCGGACCCCTATTTGAGAACCACTGCTCTAGAGGACAAACGCTTAAGTCAATCGAACGGTATCGGATTCCTTGAGGCCTCGCTTCTTGATGATTTGATGTATGATTTGATTGATGCTGTGTTTGAGGCGCTGCAAGGATACGTTACTCTTGGTGTTGGCCTGGAGATGTAGGCCTGGAGATGCAGGATCATGCTGCTGGGGCTTGGAGTGATGGCCTGGCCATCAAGGAGTATTTGAATGTGTTCCTTGATGTGTCGTTTGGCGTGAGGGCGGAAGACAAGGAGCTCTGATTTTTTAAGTGAACACCGGAGGTCACAGGCGTACTACAGGCGCACATTGGCGTACTAGAAGTGAGATGTCATGCGCTGGTGTTAGCTTCCTTTAATTTTTGCAACTCCTAGCACACGCGCAAGGCGCGCACAGGGCCGCTAGACGTGCCGTGGGCAGTGCGCACAGCGGCGCGAGAGGTCGCGTGACGCTTTCACGTGGCATTCAGCGAGAATACAGGGGTAAACCCGTAGATGTGCTTGGTGAGTGCACCACCTGTCTTGCCGGTCTCCGCGTGGGCTCGTAGCTAAATCGGTAAGGCAACGGGCTTTGTTACTCTATTAGTTCCAGGTTCGATTCCTGGCGGTACCAGGAGGGGAGGAGGAATAAACTTTATTTCTTTATTAGTTCTGGAGTAGTGGCAATTGGGGGTCTTCTCAGCCCAGAAGTCCCTGGGCGGTCGCTGCCAGGCGGGCCCTTTCAACCAGCCGAAGCTGATCCCCGGGGTCCGGCCTGGCTAGCATGCCTTTCCACTGCTCATGGTTGGGGGAGGGATGGTGTGTGGGAGCACGCCCGAATCATGTGGTAGAGTGTGCAGGGCTGGGGACAGTACTTGCAGGTGGCGGAGTAGGAGGTGGGGTGGATGGCGTGGAGGAGGGTGCCGTGCGGGTACGTGTTGGTTTGAAGGCGGCGGTAGGTGGTGGATTCTTCCTTAGTCAACTTGTCGTGGGGTGGGGGAAAGATGCGGCGTTCGAGGCGGTAGTGTTCGAGGATGTCTTTGAATTTTTGAGGTACAGAATGGTGTGCTTCCGACGGTTACGCTGGAGTGTTGGAGGGGAACGCCCGGTAGATATGCGCGTGGGCGGCAGCATGAGCCGCCTCATTCCCCTCCAGAGACTCATGTCCCGGGGTCCAAAGAATGTAGAGGTAAGGAGGGTTAGGGATGGACTGCAGGATGCGGAGGGCTAAGGGAGCAATGTGACCGGCGGCGTAATGGCGACAGGCAGCTTGCGAATCTGTGACTATGGTGATAATGCCTTGAGATGTAGTGGCTGCGAGGGCTATTGCAATTTCTCCTGCAGTTGTGGAGTCGTTGCCAATTACTGTTGCGGAAGTCAGTTCAATTCCTCGGTGGTCTACTGTTGAAATTGCGAAGGCTAGTTTATCGGCGTATTTGGCGGGGTCAACGTAGCCGGTGTCTCGTGGCTTGATCTGAAGCATCTTGCGAAGCATTCGAATTCGGGCTTCGGCGACCCCGGTTATGAAAGGGGTGCATATTATTGGGTATTGGGGCGACCGAGATGCAATCGCGTAGTTCCAGAGGGATGCGTTGGCGGGAGTGGCAGGTAGTTGGTAGCCGAGGCAACGGAGGAGCGACAGCCAGTGCGTGAGAGCTTGAGCCGTTCGAGCTGGTTGACATGATGGGCCTCTCGAAGTTCGTCCCAGGTGTTATGAAGTCCCGTCTGTAGTAATTTGGCAGTGGAAGTTGTCGGCGGCAGCCCTAGTGCTAATTTATAGGCTTGCGGATGATTATGTCGAGTTTTTGGATTTCGCTATTTTTGAGAGCCAAATATAGAGTTCTGTATGTGATGCGGCTAATTAGTAGGGCTTGAATGAGGCGCACGAGGTCATTTTCTTTCAGTCCTTGTCGACGATTAGCAATCCGTTTGATGAGGTGCGTGATTTGTAATAGCGGTCCTTGTAATTTATGAATAGTAGAAATGCCTGCGCAGTCTGATCGGATAGTCAGTCGCAGAGCACGAATTGTAGGGGTGGTTAGGATGGGAGTGCCATCATGTAGGCTTAATTGAAGGTCTGGGAGAGGTTGTCGTTTACGGCCTTGCGTGCGTTTTTGGAGGACGAGAAGGGAAGACTTTTCTGGTGCACAATTGAGGCCGCGGGCTGTAAGGTAGTTGTCGGTGGTGTCAATGGCTTCTTGGAGGGCGTCTTGCTGTACCCCAATCGAACCCCCTGTGGTCCAAATAGTGAGATCGTCTGCATAAAGTGCGTGTACCAGTAAATTATTTTATTTGTTCGCGAGAAAAAGCTTTGTTTTAAAAAAACATGGGCAGTGCTGCGTTAACTCTAATGACCCGGGGCAATTTCACTGCAGCGTCAATGAAGCCAATCGAGGAATCTAGCTATATTTTCATTTTACACTAAATTTCCAGCACGTTCTCCACGAAATAATGATTTTTAGAATGTTGCGGTCGTAACCCTTAGACCGAAGCCTATATTGCTGAAGTGTGTGAGCTAGTTATTCAGAAGTGAATGCCGCATGGGCCACTTTCTATCAAACATATTCCCAGTCGCGGCCTTCGATTTGACTGTACGCCCGTGCGCGTTGCATACTCCCCGAAATTTTAGTCAGATATTTATTTTCTATCTGACCATGCATGCTCCTCCCAGAACATCGCGACTAGACGCGCTATATTACAGATATACTGAGAAGGTGCCATACATACCAGTCCTGATATCTAATTAGAGCAACTAACGTTTTGATTCGGGCGTTGAATAATGATAAAGCTTCTGTCTAGCGTGCAGATACAACGAATGATTGGGAAGACTGCTTCGGCGGAATTAAAGGTCGAAAGCTCTAGATTGCTAGTAAATGTATCCACCCAGATTTGAAAAACAAGCCCTTTGCCGAAAAATTGGCACTGGACCATTGGCCCTGGACCGAGCCTACAAACTTTTGGATCATTAACAGCGGCATCCCGTGATACAGAAGAACCACCGCATCAACAGAACAAGCTGTAGCTGGTCAACATGTTTGTTCATGGCAATAGAGTGTTATGCCAGTTGGAGGCTAATGTTATGAGTCGTGACTCCTGCGAGTGGCGCAGGCGTGATGTCCGCGCTCAAACATTTCTACGTCGGGCGTCATCCAGGGCACTCCACCGGCGATTCACCTCTTTACCATCGATAACGTGCGTGCAGTCACACCGTATGTGGCAGTACTCCAAGTGTGACTCGCATACCGCGCAGTTTTCTTCCTTAGGTTGACCTTCCAGCTTTATCTCTCGGAACGCTAAGGGGTAGTAGTATTACAGCTTTAACACCTGCGTAGCTTCCAGGCGCGTAAAAGTGGCGAAGGCTCCAGGCACGCCGAGGACGATGAAATTAAACACTGAAGGCTCATCACATCATAAGAGAGATGAACAGCAGCAGCGGTTCCGTTCAGTTTTAAAACAAATGACTCAATACGACTGCGGGAACTCCGATAATTGGCCGTCCCATGGGGCGCCCTATGCCGGCGCTTGCAGCGCTTGCAGTTCTCACCGGCACAACCCAATACACTGCGACCACAGCGCCGCCACGCCAACGAATGGGGCAACGTACAGTGCTCAGGACAAAGGCTAGACGCGCAACTGATTTTTTTACTGGTAGCATGCGCGCATTAGGCCGGGTTGCGACTGTTGCCGAAACTGTCGTAATAACTTTAGAATGACGTCATTTCACGTTTCAGCCAACTGAACTGCGTGACCCGACGTTTTTTTTTACGTCCATAGATCACGATATGGCTTTTACGAGGGTAGACCCAGTACAGTCGTTTCCCCTTCAAGAAGAATAGCAAAGAAGACTATCTAAAATCGGGCAGTTTGTGCACTTTTTGTATATATTTTCGAGTGGAGTGATTGTGGCTTAAGATTTTTCACCCGGGATACCTTTTGTGCGCAGAAACGTCTGGTGAGCACGCGCCTCTTTCATCTTATGATGAATGCATGGTATTCAGCACTTGACAAGCTTTCTCAGGAGAAATAAGGTGTAGTGGTGAGCCATGTCACTACACTAAAATGTGGCAGAAATACATATGCAAGTCAAAGGATGTGAAAGAGTGAGAACAGTGGCAGTCTCTTATATCCCAAGGCCGAGAATGTGGCTGGGTAGTTTCCATCATGCATTTAGTTCCTCACTTTTGCACATAAATGATGGTGCGACAAATTAGGATCTGGGTCCCTAAAAAGGTACGCTGCTCTTCATGCCATAGCTGCTGCATTGGCATAACTTTCACGTCTTGCTGTATATTATGCTGGCGGTATATGCTATGTTGACCAGATTTTACTGAGACCCTTTATGCAAATAGACCTAATTCAGGACACCCAGCCGATAGGGTCAATAAAGGGGCTGTACAGACCGTAATAGGAAGGGTATACACTTGGCCGACCGTCGTGTCTAATACACATACATGAACTACAGCAGATTAAAACCCATGGGTTCTATGCAGGCTCAATAATCAACGTCAAAGCGAATCTGAAAGGAGCACTGACACAAAAATTTTGTTAAACTTTTATTGCTTTTATCGACGCTTAATGGCCTGGCGAACCTCAAACAGCACTTCAAATACTTCAGCGCGCGATAGTTAATTACATTGAACGGCCTGAAAATCGTTTGTTTCAAATTCCCGCACTTTCATTTCATCCCGAACGGCGCACATGACAGAATCCCGGCCTGACCTCACCGCTTTGTGCGGACGTCACCGGCGCCCGCTTGAGAGGGCGTTGCGCCCGCTCGCCGATCGTGGAGCCGCGCGCGTAAAGTGACGTCACGAGTTTTTGACGAGCGCTGTCGCGTCACTTCTTTCGGCTTCACGGGGTGATGTCACGCTGATGTCCATTTGCTGAGTGGCGCTCCGCGCGCTGCTCCGTCGACGCGATAAATGAGATCCAATTGAACTATGTTCCTCGCGTCGCAGGCCGCTCATATTTCAGCCAGTGTATTCTGTTGAGTGAAGGAAGCGAGCTGTGCAATAATATTAACGCCGAAAATTGGTGTCAGTGCTCCTTTAAGATGTTCCTGCAATGTTAAAGCATCAACGGATTGTTTGTGTCCATGGGTATAAGAGCGAGCATGCTGCAAATGTAATTCATAGGCCAAGGTCAAGGATGTCGATCATGGGACGAGTTTAACCAAAAGAAATGGTGAAAAACGTCCCAATTTCAAACTGCATTGATGTAATGTGGCCAGGAGTGACGTTATATGGGCGTGCACTGTAAACGAAGTTATCAGTGTGTTAACCGTACGTTAGCACTCAAGTTATGCGATCAAACGGAATGGAGGCCCCACTGCAATCGCTCAGTAATGTTATTTTTGCGGTGGATTAGGTCGGTGGCTGTCAGTTGCACAAACAAGATTCTACGATGTCATAGAGAAATAGTTGGAAGGTGTCTATGGAGCTCCCACATTTTCCGTAACATCAATTATTTGTTTGAAGCTGCAGTAAAACTGATGTCATTTGTTATTGGGGCAAAGAAGTCTTTTTAATGAACGAACCTTGAATTTTTCCTTCGTGGCCTCTGTAACAGCTTGTCGACTGTACCAATAAACAGTGGTCGCTAAACAAATGCCCACTTGCCAGCCAGCTTCGGTGGCTTGTAATCATTTGCTAGGATTTCCCATGGGCAACATAAATTCCAAGGAATCTAGGGTGGTACACAGCAGGGCAGCGCAAAACTAAAAAAAAAATTTGACAGCAGGACTGGACAGTCTTAACGCAACCAACCGGCGCGAAAACCAGTAGCCCACCCACACAATACCATGCAATAAGCAAATGTAGTGACTCTTTGGGAAGTATTAAGAAGGTTAAAGCGTAGGTTTTCATTGATTGATTTTTATGCGAGGCATTCAATGTGTGTGGATTGACTAGTTAGATCTAGCTGGCCAGTTTGGGCACAAAATACTAACTTTTGTGATTTGGGATAGTTCTCAAAGGCTTATCTAGATGTTTTTTTTGCAAAAAAAAGTGAAAGCTCACAGCTGGGGGGGGGGGGGGAGGGATCTTGAAAAAAACTGTGACAGAGTAGTGAGCTGGGCAAGTTGGTATGGTGTCATTCTGGGCAACAGTGCGAAAACAGACGTGGACGAAGGGAACGGACAGGACGAGCGCTCAAAGGAACGGACAGGACGAGCGATCAAAAGGATCTTGAAAACATTGTTTAGTTTCTCCAGCAATTGTGCGAGCCTCAGGTAACTCGGTAGGTGGTCCTCACCTTTGCTGGCTCCCTCAGCAAGCACATAAATTCAGGGACTAAGAAAGATAGTGGCTGGGAGAAGAGAAGAGAGGCTGGTTCCTGAACAAACAGCCCTTGATCATCAAAACAGCAGAAAAGAGGGATGATGACTCACAGTCGTCGGCTGGGGTGTCAAAATACCTTTTGACATACGTTTACACTGCATTCAGAAACTTTTCTAAAAAAGATTTGTGATTGCACACACTCCCTCCATGGAAGGTGTTTGTTTCCGGCAATGTGGTTCAAATTTGTGATGATTCGTAACAACATCAACTCGCCATTCGTTCCTTTCATTTAGCATGCCTTTAAAAACCCTGCCTTTCTAATTCACGTTTAAATGGACTGCTTATGCAATATTCTCTTATTTACCTCTGTTCAAATAAAACTGTGTGATATACCTTAAACACTGCCGGGTCCATGCAGGTGTAACATTCTTCAATGGGGTTATGTGGGGTGCACTGAGCTCAGTACTAATAAACTTCAAACCAGGACAAGAGAAGTTCCCCACATTGTTTCAGGGTATTCAAACTATTTCTAAATTTTCGTAAGTATTCTAACTGTCGACCAATACTTTGTTGGTAGCTCAACTAAGCTCACCCTTTTTTTCCATGCCTTTATTATTGTGTTCTACAAAGACATTCACAGATGGTGCATGGCTGCTGGATTTAGTGCCCAAACCATTTTTTTGCTGCTTCACACGATTGCAGCTGTATGAAACATTGCTTTTGTTTAGTTTAGCCAATGATTTCAACAAGGCCTCTAAACTACTGTCAAAACCATACTAAAACTTTATTTGCTATTTATAACAACCAGTATTCTATCATTTCACATAAAACATTTTGTTGTAACCTCAGTCAAGATTTTTGTTACCCAGCCAGCCTGGTTCAATATCTTGGTATGAAAGACATCTAAACAACAAATGTCTCACTGCAATACATTCACACGCCTGTCACAGCCAATCAGCAGGGACAGAAGCCATACGTTTTGGCTTTCCAGCAGAGCTTTGGTGTCAGCAAAAAGATATTTTCTTGGCTTCTCTGCAGAGCTTTGCACTCAAGCAAAAAGATCACTTGGTGGTTTGGCTTTCCTGCAGGTATAACTTGCTAATTTGACATTTTTTCTATGTATGTATTGTGCCTAAAAACTCTGGTGTTTTGTTTGGAAAAGGACCTTCACACCACAGACTGTGCAGAGAAAGTAGAGCTACTCACTGACTTTGTACACAGCCACGGAAGTTTGGTAGAATAACTTGTCATTGACAAACACCGTGTTTGCTTTCTGGCTTAAGCTGAAAAGCTGGGAGAGTTGGTTTATATTTGGGGAGATATACAGCGACAATAACGGTACTGTAACTACAAGGAGAGGTGCTGTGATGAAAACAGTGTCTATGTGTTCGCAGCTTTTTGTCTAGTTTCTTTCCCGTGTTTTTTTTTCATGAAGACTTGCTACAGTGCCTGAACATAGCCTGTGCTTGTGTAGCAAAATGTCAACAGCGAAGCACTTATCAATTCTCACAGGCTGCCCATTGACACCAAAGCAGAAGTACGTTTATTATAGTCATTGTATTGTTGAAGCCATCCATGATACATACAGCTGTCAGCTGTACTGCAATATTCACAAACACCAACAAAGACATTCATGTCCACACAGATGTCATTGGCTCCAGTTCCTGGGCAAGCTATTAAGCACTCTCGGGAGATGGTAATGTCAAGCTGTGCAAGAACGATTCCAGACCCGACCCCCCAGGTAGGGTCAGACTGGGTGCACCGTCTACGGGAAGCGGGGGCCCACTTGGCGTGTTGCCTCTGCCAAGGGCCATGAAGGTCCAAAAGAACCGTGGCTTGGGCTCAGCCACCAGAATGTCCTTTTTGCCCGGGCACGGAAAAGCCACGCACAGCCGAGGGCGTGGGTGGGTCAAACCCACATGGGCTCGGGGTTCGCGGTGTCGCCAGTACCGTCACCTTGAAACGCAAGGTGTCCCTGCGGGGCAGTCTTTATAAAAATCAAATACTGTTTATCAACCGTAAAAGCGATGAAAAGTATGTTTATTTGAGCCAGACTATGCAGTGCAAGCAAATACAGAATTTTGGCAACTTCACTTCTCACTTCAGAGTCTCCTTGATGTTGTGTAACAATATATAGTTGTGACACAATTCCGAAAAATGAAAACAGGCTCACGTGCCGTACGAAACACAGCACAAATACGAATTCGTTCTCCAAAGATAACCGGCCAAAAGAACACTGTGTGAAGCAACGATTGTCGGTCACACCAGCGCTTGAAAAGAAAGCATTACAATTGGCCCCTGTACAACGTTGATCATATCATGTTGTTTCTTGATAACGTCCTCCACCTTTTTGCAAAGGAAGCCCACTGTCGCTGCATACGCAGCAGCTGGAGCGCCTCGATGATGTCACAGCAAGTGCTCTATCTTAGTTGTGTCTCGAAGGTCCTAAAAATCTGAAGCATTAAGCAGCGATCTTAGTGCGCGGCTGTCGTACTTTGCAGTATTTACGGTTTAATTACCACGCACAACGCGATGGGCTCCGAATTCCGCAAGTTAACCAACGGTAAGAGGCCCAAGCTGCATTTTTGCATCCTCGCGATGAGCCGCAAGGGCGACATTCAAAGTAGGTGCGTGTGTCATGGGGACTGGCGAATGTCGACAGTGGCGTCGATGTTTAAAAGTGCGAAATGAACCAAACTGTAAGCGTCGACATCGAGCTGGCACTGATGCAGGTGACCTTGTCGTCGCGTTTCGTTATCCTCGGACAACATGCAGGCGATCCCGTGCTGCAAGCTAGGCCTTGCCCCTCCTGGCGTTGGCGATCAGCGCTGCTGCCTTTTCGACATCCGCGTCGGTCAGGAAGAGGGCGTCAGGGATGCCGATGTTGTCGTTGACGTAGTAGAAATCGGGCGCGTTCTGGCACGGCACGGCTTCCTCGGGGAAGGCACAGGTCAGGCTCAGCTGGTTGAACACTGCGGCACGGAAAAAAAGAGGAGCGACAGACGGCAGCTTTCGCCACGCTCCGTCAAAAATTGTCCCCACTTGTAGCGCCCAGGGTGCACCATAGACGAATGAATCAACGCACGTTTGCCCTAGTGGTGAAATGGGGAAGAGAGGGGCCGCCGCCTTGACAAGTATACTAGCTGCTTCGTGTGCCGTCGGTCGCTCTGAACAATGTAGCTCAAACGGCAACACAGCCCTGGCTTTGTGGATCCGGCCCTAGCCGACTCGCACTGTTCCGGTGCTCGCCGTGGATAAGACACACCCTTCATGTTGGTGTAATCTACAAAACTTACTTTTGCTCATTGCGAAAACATGCTGCACAACTACGAGACGGCGACGCTTGGAGTCATGTTGCTAATCGAATTGTGCAGGCGCCGCCTTTAACTTCCTTCCTTTTACTACGCAATTACTTTTTCACGTGATGTGCATTCACAGAGTAAACTCCGCTCTCGGAGGACCACTCACTGGTCTGGTTTCCACAGAAGAAGCTGAACTGCTGTACTTCGGTGTGGCCGTCGGCGTGCGTGACCACGTTGCACACGTGGAAGATGAGGCAGTTGTTGTCCACGTCGGCGAAGTAGCCGTTCTTTTCGGGGCACTGGAACGTCGTCTTGATGCTGCCCACCACCAGCTCGGCCCCGTCCGGCAGGTCGTACGCTTCCCGCTTGGCCTGCACGCACGACGGCACGCTCGCTCTCACGAGTGCCGCCAGCTCGCGCCAGGTAGAAGTTCGCGAGATGCAAGTGCGGGCAGCGGGCGACTTGAGTTATATGACGTCGGTTCTCGCCATGCATGCACTTCTCCTTCCCACACCTCACCGTTACATCAGGAAGACCTTACTCATTATCGTCCGCCACGTCCTGTAGTCTGGGAATCCGCCAGGCCTATAGCACCGCCAAGGCAGAATAAACGCGCCTGTGCTCAGTCAAAAACCGGTGCCTGTTTGCGTCTTTGTGACTGCAAGAGACTCACAAACGTTCACAAAAGAGCGTCAATCACTAAGGGAAGGGGTGTGATAACATCAACGTCGCGCGGCGTTGTTAATGTTCCCCACTACAGAGTTGACGACTCAAAAGCACATCTGACGGAAGAGAACCAATGCCACCGTTGTAACCCTTTAACACAAAGTGAAGCAACGCTGCAGCTTAAAAATATTCAAGAACTGAAATATATCTTCCGTCCTAAGCAGCCATGGCGGTTTAACGTTTATTCGCGGCTTCACCTAAAATGCCGTAGTTAGAAACCAAGCAGAAACGTAACCTATGAGGCATTGCGATTTTACATAATCCCTAATATATAATTCCACTTGCTGCCAGCAAAACCTAAACGACCGGATTAGGAATGTTCCGAACGTCAGTCTAGGGAGTTTAAGCTACATTACATCAGACTATTTAGAGAAAATACCACTTTGGGGATGGTTGCACTAATGCGTGGCTACTTACCCTGGGTCTGTCACTGGAAACAACTGCGATAACGATGGCTGTAAGAGTAAGCAATGAAAATTTTCAATACTGCGTCGAAGGATTCACATAACGTTACTGCTTATCTTCGCACTACTACGTTAATTATGCTCGTTTTGTAACCAAACACTGCAAGAGCATAGTGTGTGGTCAACCAACGGAGCCTTCGCAATGGCCTAGTGACCGAATATTTGGTTATAAGGTTTAACGCGCCGATGCTACACACGCGATGAGGCGCGCCATAGTGGAGGGCTCAAGATTAATTTTTACCACCTGGGGATCTTTAACGTGCGCCGTAATCTCGAACACGTGGGCGTTTTCGCTTTTCACCTCCATCAGAAAAGCGGCCGCCGCGGTCGGGGTCGAACCCGCATCCTTAGGCTCAGCAGCAGAACGCCTCTAGCCACTGAGGATACCTCGGCGGCTATAGGGAACTAACATATCAACGGTCGTTGAGAAACCAGTACAAACAATTTGGCCAAAATCCAGATTCGTCCCATTCGTTAATATTTGTGACAAAGCCTCAATTGACTTTGGGCACATTAGTGAGCACTACCACGCCGGTCTACCACGCCGGTAGTGCTTGGCCGGTCGTCCAGACCAGCCAATTGAGCACTATGGGCGGTCTGGACGAGCTCGCGAGTGCGCCCAGACCGGCCGTGGTAGTGCTTACTAATGTGTACAAAGTCATTTGAGGCTTTGTCACGAATAATAACGAATGGGACGAATCTGGATTTTGGACAAATTGTTTGTACTGGTTTCTGAACGTTTTAGAACCGTTGATATGTTAGGTTACTAGGCCTTTGCGAAGGCTACCACTCGCGAGCTCTGCGCTCGCTTGAGCGAGCGCAGAACTGTCGAGCGTGTCTAGACCGGCCGTGGCACTACAAGATTTGACAGGGCCTGCAAAATAATCAAGAATTTCGGGAAAAAAGTTTAGCCATTTTCACTTTCTATGGGATGTAGGTAAAAATTCAGCCATATTCATCTACGCCATGTTAGGAACATATTCCCGGATGTCAAGTCTTTAGGTTAGCAGCTCGGCTAACAGTCTTTAACACTAGGTGTAGGACGTGATACTAACACTAGGTCTTTAACACTAGGTCTTTAACACTAGGTGCAGGACATGCGTGGAAAAAATTCCCGCCCCCCCTCCCCCATCCCCTGTTAGGGCCAAAATAATTTAACTTCAGTGCGTTCGTATGACTAGCACTTCCAAAATGACGGGGCAAGCATATATTCAGGAATCTGTGAAAGCACGAAGTTTCCCAGGAATCCCATATTCACCAATTACAAAACGGCAACATGGCAAAAAAACAAAAAAATGCTGTATTTCGCATTTAGCTGTGTTCTTATTCATGCAGGGTCAGCCTATTACTACCCTAACTTGGGGACTGCGTATTATTCATTGAATCAGAGCATACATTCAAGTTATTAATTTAAAAATTGCTGGAATCTTCAAATTAGTAATAGACAGCCACTTAAGCGTACCTTTGTCGAAAACTTCTGTCTGCTTCTTGTGTTTTGTACAACATTTAGATACTTTATGCCCTCGTCTCTTCGTAAAACTGTAGTACATGCTTTGGTCTATAGCTTACTTCGATACAGGACCACAGTGTATAAATTTTGTGCCGAGTGATTCAATTCTCCGCTCTCGGTTAACGAACACAAGTTACGGTGTAAATGTTGAATACAAGAGTGATGCGTTCAAAACTGCACGCTTACCGAACATCGCTTTTTTGTTGAGTGAAACGAATATTAAAAAAAACATTTCTGGGCAAATAGTTTTAAACCAGTTTTATATTCCTACGCGTCATCTTCGACCAAAGAGCCTTACTTATCAACGTTGCAGTACAAGGTATGACGATGCTGTACTGCTGTACCCGGCTGCGTTCAGCCAACTTCGTGGCAGCAATATTTATAGCATAAATTCAAAATACAAACTAGAGACGTCGAGAAAGAGATATTACATGTGCCCCCCGTGGGTATTTGCCATGTAAATTTATCTGCACTTCGATTTCTCGACTTTGTTGTTTTGTCTGTCTTGCTTTGCCATGTATTTTCTGCCTTTGGTTTGTATGACTGCCAGGCTCTGCCACTCGAGCCCTACGTGGCTTTGGCAGGCCAGGCTTTTGTCCTGATTCAATAACGAAATAAAAGATCTCATCATCATCATCACAATCATCATCATCATGTGCTCTAATTTGAGAAACTTTGGGCTCTAAGTGTGGGCTGACCTTCGGTGAATAAGAAATTGCGGCAAAATACCACACATATTTTTTACGATGCTGCCGTTTTAATTCACAACAACCGCTTTGCTGTACCGAATATAGGATAAGCTTCCTAGTGCAAATAGGTTTCGTAGTAATCCAATCTTGTATAGAAGATTGGATCAACCTGGCACATTTAACGTTAGGCTTTTACCGTAATTCTGTGCTATTGTACTCACCTAATGCAACGGCGAACTTCATAACTTCTTTGGGGTGTTGTGGCTTTGCGCTGCAAGGCAAGAAACAAAGTGTTTAAAAAGGTTTTCCGGTTCATACGAAGTGTCACTGGTGTCTTTTGCTTGTGCGTATTCAAGGAAGGAAACGATGGTACCTCGCAGCGGTGAGGTGATAGCCGGAAAGAATTTACTGGTGGGTTTTTCAGAAGTGCCGACCCTCTCCGTCACGAACTTGATGGTCGGCACAATTTGGGCGCCTCTCTCTCGCTCCGTAACGCGGCGTTATCTCTCGCGTCTCCCGTGCACCGTGCCAGCCGACCTTGGGGCTCTAAGCGTGCCAGTGGTCACGTGCTCGCTTTAGCAGCAGCGACACTGGCTGCCTGTCGGTGCATTTGTTGCCCTCCAGAAATGGGCATTTCGTCGCCCTCATTCCCATCCTTTCCTGTTTCGCCGCCCTGCATTGTGCAACGGGCACAAGCGTAGACGGGAGTCACGGGACCAGTCGAGGCGACCGGCGCGGCGACAGAGGCAGGCGGCGAGCCGCGCTTCGACTTGGCGCCTCGTTGCGAAACTTGCAGCTGTCTCTCCGCTCTTTCGCCGCTCGCTCTGTTGACGGATCGACGCGAACGTTTCCCCCGCCCTCCCCGTCTATTGCGTACGTAATTAAAAAAAAGTGGCGTCACTGATTTTCTGGAATAAGAAACGGTCGTCGTAATCACCTCTGCCGTCCTCAACGACACTCGTCATTTTTCACGCCTTCCTTGTCCTGCGCTATATTTCCCCGGCTGTTGTTTGGACATAAATTTTGTGTCGCGATGCCTCTTTGGCCCCATTAAGACGCCTACCGACTTCCCCTTTGTAACGAGGTGGCGTTGCACAGTGACCTTAGTCGTAACGCCATTCTAAAATCACCTCGCCAAAAAACAAAAAGAAAAAATTGGCTCCAATCCATGCTGTGAAGGTGGTTGGACTGCGAAGCTGTAAACGACACCCACAACGATTACCCATGCGGCGTCACGTGAATTCACACACGTGGAATCCGCTCACTTCTACCAGCCGTCACGCTCTTCGCCTCCCTGTCTCACTCCTCTCTGGATGAATTGAACGGAGGTTTGGCCAATGCAATTCGAATTTCCCGCCTTCGCAGTGCTCGCGCGCCCCCTGCCTGAACAGCGCGAGCGGGAGTTCTGTTCTTTTTTTTGCTTGCTTTCATGTCGCACGTGCTGGCACCTAACTGTAGTTTGGAACACACCGTTTCTGGCGGCCACTTTTCGCGTCTTTGAAGCGAAGGGTCAGGAAGAGGGCGACACTGCGTCTTTGGCTTCATCTCTCTCGCTGCTTCCCCCTCACTCCCCAGACGGTGAATACAAACAACCGCCTGTCGCCTCCTTCTACACGTCTGGGCGAGCTTAGTGGGCTCCGCTGGTCTACGCGGTCCAAGGTTTCATCCCTGGCGTTCTCAGCAGTTTATTAACAGCGGAGGTATCATTTCTGGCCGTAAGTTCAGGGTTCGTGCACGCCGAAAACTCCCCGCAAGAAACGTTACCGCGTAGGCGTCGCGCAGCTGTCGCCTTACCCACACTACAACGGAAAGACACGTGATAGCCGCCGCCGCAACACTCGAGTGGAGCGTGCGCATGCGCTCATGTATCGCAAGAGAGCCTTTCACGCGGGAGCTGGCATCGTCGTGCGCAGCCGCTCGGTATCGTACAAGAGACCTCGCGCGCGACGTCTTTCGCATGGCCGAGGAAGAGGCCACTGACCGAGAGGCAGGGCATGCTACTGAAACTAATTATGTGTCCGCCAATGCTCACCTACAGCAGCATCGCGATTCAAGTCCTTCGCATGATTGCAAGCTTCGCTATATTTTTTTGTGGCGCCAAGGTGTACAAGAGCCAGAAGTAGTCTGGCGTGTATGTTTGTGTAGCCAGTAGTAGCCTGGGAGTTTTGTGCTGATGCAGACAGGAAAGTTTCCTTGGCTGATGAGAGGTATACTGCCTCGCAGTATTATGAAATTTTTGTGCTAGTTTAACTCCTTTGTTCGCACGTCTTCCCAGATTGTTCTCTGCTCTTTTCCCACCAACAGTCTAACCTTCTTTCACTAACCTCTACTGCTGTCTATTTAACTTTTCCGTTAACCTTAAAGCGAAGGGCTTCTGGAAGCTGGATGGCTCCCTCACTGAGGAACTGGACGGGCACCGGCTCGCGGATAAGCGTTTTTGTCCGCAAGCAACCCGCCCGGCTTCAAAAAGCAATGCACGAAGCAATGCCCGAAATCGAACGCAGTCGGTTCCTGGCGGCAGAAGGACGAACCACTGTGCCGCTCTCGCGTCGCGTACACGTTCCCGCTGCGGACGGCGCAAGACGCGTGCTGCACACAATAAAAAAAAAACGAATATGTGCACTTGTCTGGTAGTAGGCAATGACATAGTAACGCCTGCTTGCGGATTTCATCTAGAAATGCAATAATGAGCGGTCTTTGCGGGATAACGCGCTAGTTTAGTTCAGGAAACATCGTCACCGTGGTGACCGCTTGAGCGCGAAACGTATAAAAACATTGACGTCGAAACAAAACAGTTCATTGTTTCGACAGTTCGCACTTCTCGTCTTACCGATGAGTGGAGTCGTCTGCCGATTTAGGAATGTCAGAGCGTGCTTTGTAAAAGATGGCTGGTGGGTATGAGGACAAGACTACATGAAACTGGTAAGAGACGACAAGATTCGTGCATACCCGTAAAATTTTCACTCCATTGTAACATTGCGTTGTGTCCTCTTAGAAAGAAGAAAAAAAAACAATTATTCTGCACACGACCCCGCCGCTATCACCCATACATTAACGGGGCCGTATTTTACACATGCAGAGAGCTTATGTCAGGGAATTCTTCCCGGTCGTTTTCAAAAATGAATACTTTTTGCAGAATCGGTGCTGATGCTGCGCGACATTCTTGCTAATTTTTATGTATAATTTAAAGTATATTTCTAAAGATCCCATACTTTCTACAGATATGTGCACGCACGTCATTTCCCGCATGTGGACAGGTTGTGTCTCACGATTCGCTGGAATTTTAAAAAAAATGTTTTCACAATGCTGGCTTTTGAAAAAAAGCGAGCCACAATTTCTGGACAATTCCGGGCTCAAAGGGGGCAGAACAGTTTTCGAAACACTGATGTTTGCTTGTAGGGCGCCGCTTTTTTTCTCCGTTACGGAACATGACGCCAAGGGTGCGTACTACCAATTACGATGGCGATTCGTATTAAATTTATACGGATCGCCAACCTTTGGGTTCTTCGTGTTATATGCGTTGTTTTCTCGCTGCGTTTGGAGCATTGACAGGAACCTAAAAAAAGAAACACACAAAGCTTCTGTCTGTGCCTTTTTAGCCAATTTGAAAAACCGAATGCCAATACAAAAGCGAGGTTCACTTGGAAACACAGCGCAGTTACCGGGAGCCCTTAGCGGTATTTCGTAACGAGAAATAAAGGGAACGTTTTACCACAGCGTTAATAGGGTAAATAAATTTGCCGTCTTTATGGTTTTGTGACGCAAGATTGCAATGACATATCGCTATTCTAAGCACGTGTTAGATTTTAAAAGGAACGCAAATGGTCAACAGCGCAGCCGTAACAGAAAATTTGTGCTTATTGTAAGGTCCATGAAGCTTGGTTTACAGTACTCTAATCCTGGTAGTCACTTTGCACAAATCTAGCTAAACATATGTTCGCGCGTTTGTAATTTAATTCGTAATTTCACTTGCGATGAAAGCCCAAAATAGCCGTCGCGGAACCCTTATCAATCAAACCTGCTTTGAAAGTGTCTAAAATTTGATTTAACTAACGCTGCGCGTTTGCATTTATATCTGTGCGCTAATTAAAATTCAGAAATTCTACGTTGCCTTCCGAATGCAAAAAAAATCAATATCGCAAGCTATTACAAAAAATGTGGGGGCAGTGAAGTGCTGTTACCCTTTCCGAGTCATCCGACAAATGTTAATAATGAAAGCGACTGAAACTGCTGTCGGCAACTGAATTTCCTAGATCGGGGCACAAACTACTCGGTCACTTCAGCGCATAAAGGCACAGGCCCTGCAAACTCGTCTTGGCCGACCATCCACAGCAGCGACCATTGCTTCGGCTCGGGATCACCCTGTATCACCTGTCGTGGCAATGGAAGTGCTCAGCCCCTCACCCACCTGGTCGATCATCGCGAGCGACCCGTCCTCGGGCATCGTTCGCACGGGCAGCAGCTGGCCACATTGCCAGCGTACCATCCAAATATACGCCCCTTCCGCTTTGGTGTATGCCGCATCCCCGGCTGTGCCTAGATATTCCATGAGCCAACAAGAAAAGGCATCTTCCGACTCCGGGCCTGGAGCAGACAACTTTGATCTACCTTCAAGAGACATGCAATGATCAAACCCATAAAAAGGTAGACGGATACATCGGTAATAAATTATACCACGAATGTCACTGTCCACCGACATCTAGATAGCCCATCCCACCACTTCCACTGGCTACAGGCCTAACGGTCGTCCGTAGCGCTCTTCACATCGTCGAGGATTGGCAATCTTCTGTGATTCAAAGCATGCACTCCAGTCACCCTGGGCCGTGGACCTCACGAATAACTAAGTAGCTTTTCGTAATAGTAAGCATTCGTGATAATAGAAGTAAGAATTGTGTACGACCGGCTGCCAAAGCGAGTCATCCCAGTGACTGCGCCATTGTCGGCAACGAAGGTTCGGACGCTGTCGCTTGTTTTGCGCATCAAAGACTGACGACGACAGTAAACGTTCCATTATCTAGGACTGACGCAGCTACAACACTCCCCCCATACCTGCCCTTGAAACATCACCCTATAGTTATCGAAGAATTCACCGGTGCACGTATTGGTGCCCTTGACCCACACCTGCAATGTCCCTTTTTAGTAAGCCTCCCCCAGTTTGGCGCAACCCTTCTTTGGATTGCGCCAAACTCTATGTGGGGATGGCATTTCTAAGAATGGAAGCAAGTGAGGAATGCGAAGCGTGCTGCATGCCGGAGATGATACGCCACGTCTTACGCGAATGCCCACGTTATTTGTCTGTTGTAAGCGCTGGAGCTGTTGTCAGCACTGAGCATCCTGGACTCTTTGGCGGCCATTTTGGGAAAAGAGTTTATTTCACTGGCCTTCTCTACCCACAAGGCAACTAAGGAACTCGTACACTCCCTGCGGGCGACAAATTTAAACAGAAGGCAATAGACTGAAAGACCCCAGTGACAATCACGGAACTATGAACGTTCAGTGTCCTAGCGCTGGGCATACCTGTCTACTCGCTGCTTCAATTTTTCTCCTTCCTTTCACTGCTTGCACTTTTTGCCCATTTTCTCTTTCCCGCGTGCAGGATTGCAAACTGGGCCTCAGCCAGGTTAACTTTTCTGCCTCCTTCCTTCCTTGCTCTCTTCACCGGATGCGAGCCGGAAGCGGTGGCTATTCCCGCAGTCGACAGGTTCGTTTTACAATTCCATTCTGGCTCGTTTACGAATCCGGAGGTTCCACCACTGTGAATAGTTTCAGGGTCTAGTGGTACAAAATACAGCTGCACCACAATCAACAAAAGTCCCGTTTATATTCGGGAAAAACACCCTTTTCACGATGCATATATACGGCCACAGTGGACCCAGTCAGCAGGCGTCCTGAAGTGTTGGATGTACGGCCCTGAAAAGTGTTAACAACAAAGAAGCCAGCTTATGCACCGAGCGGTGCCTCCCGATGGCGCCCGCGCCAGGCACTGAGATGGTGCGCATGTGCAGGGGCAGGGTGTACCTCTGTCCCGTAAACCACGTATCGGTATACATTCACATCGTTCGAACAGATGCGTTCACTTAGTGGTCGAAAAATCGTCGCATGCGTTCTTTCTTCGTTTGCGATTTGGGCCTTTGAAGGTTGGACGACCAATGGGACAACGCACTTTTAGCGCAGGTTTTTTCCGCACTTTTGACGCAGTTCTGCGTTAGAAAGCTTTCGCGCTTCTCGTCCCCTTCTTTGGGAATGGATGGTAAAGCTTTCTGTAGGAATTGAAAATCGTGTTCCAAACGTAAAACTAAAGTACAGACTGGCAATGAATATGCAAATAGCCTTCTTCGGTGCGCAAACGAAGCTGCACGCCCTCAAGAAAATTGTGAGCAGGCACAATGTGTCGTGTTGTCTACAGACCACAATGAGCAGTGGACAGGGCTCGTTTGAGAATCTATAACATTACAAGATTTCCATCTGATACAGCATTAAACTCGGCACTTAGTTTTCTGGTTTCAAGGTGAACATGACAGCGAATATAAGATGTCCCTTGCGGGAACGCGACCTTAGCGCGTCCCCTTTACGTTTGGCTTCGCCGCACTGCTTGCTCCTTCGCGGGAACTTGCTTGGCGAGACGTCGGCGAGGGGATCCATCTCCTCGCCGAAGGAGTGCCCTGTGGCCGGTGAAAGCGCGCGGGATGCAAGCGGCGGGAGGTTGGAGCTCGGGAAGCGAGGTGACAGGACGCGCCTGGTGACCTCCTTCCTTCGAGGGTCGGCCAAAAAGGAGGGCGACAATGGCTGCCATAGGCGTCCCAACGAGGCAAACGCGAGCGTGCTGAGGTGCCCGAGAGATGACTGTTGTCGGGGTGAGTCGAACCTCTCGATTCCACTAAATTTCCCGGGCGAGGAACTAGATCCTCACCGTCAACCAGCTAGCCTGCATGCTCGTTGTATGTTTATTATTCAGTAATAAATGTCAATGAGCGAAAACACTTGTCGGTTCTTTTGTTCCGGTGAGCCACGGCCCACCGCGGCTGGCGCGCGCGGTCTCGCGGTGGGAGAAAGCTTGCTTGCTGGGCGAAACGAGAATACAAAGGCTGATTGGTGTCTCTCGTCGCCGGCTTTAGTATTACATGGGGAAAGTAACCAACCTACTTTACCCCTGCGACACCCCACACCCACACTACAGTTTCATCATTGACTCGACGGGGAGACGTCAATTCTAACCTTCGGTTTAGAATAAGCGGACCGATTGTGAGCAGAGGGCCTTGATGCGTACGGCTTAATTAAAGTATTAATTGGTCGACTGTTTTCAGGAAGACGTGAAGGGAACGGGATTAGAATTTGGGTTGGTTTTACTGGGAACGGAAATATTACGTAGTGATTTTATTCAGCTGTTCGCAACAGCCAAGCTCACTTTTATCCGCTAAGCGGAATGTATTGGACGCCGCCTTTTGATTCAAAGCTTGGCTGTCCTAGGCAATATGGACTACGTCTGCTTGTCTTCTGGGGGACTACGGCTTTTGCCACAATCATTACTCCCTTTGGGAACTTTGGGAGCGGACGAACGGTTAGTCCGCCACCGGTTGGTCCGTTCCGATAACCCCAAGGACAAACTGCTGGAAGGGAGTCGCACAAAAAGAGAAAAAAAAAATGCAGCACCAGCAGTGACCAAATCAGCGGCCCCCGCTAAGGTACGCAAGGAATTCATTACGCTACCAGTACGCCACGCCGCCAGACGAGCGTTCGAGTACAAAATGTGTATTGAAGTGTACAGCGTGCAGTACTGTGCACAACGGGACAGCTTCATTGCAGCTGGAGCCCGAATTTCTTTCCCTGCAAGCGAACATGACCACGATATGCGCTTTGCTAACGGCAGGGACTATTGCCCAGTTCGATTCTGAGTAGAGCCTCGCAACCGTAGTTCTTTCTCGTAAAGGACCCTACGTTCCAGCTTGACCTGGTGCAAAGGGCCCGCGCAGCCAGCCGCGGCCAGGGGATCCCGGACTAGGGATCCCCTCCACCGGGCGGGTGCCCTAACAACTGCACCTGTTGGTAAAAACAATAACTCGTCGCCTTGTTGAGACAGGTGGCTGGGTGACCGGACGATTCACTTCTTTCCGCACAAATTAGAGCAAAGTATATTCTTAGTGTTCGCTACATATTTTAAGTGTCATATGTGAAGGCGGGTGTCTATGGGAGTGTCAAGATAGGTTAACAGACCATATTTGCCAGCATAGGCGAAACAGAATTCGGTGTTGCTTATCATGAATCATTCAAGTTCGCGTTGCTGGACGATCGGGACTGGAAAATGCCGCCGCGTTTTACAGCAGTTGCAGCATTGTCATACTTTGGTGCACAAGGCAGTTATGCACCGAGTGTAAAAGATAACTTAACTCTTTAGCATTTTTGCTACCACAACTAATGCATTTATCTCGTCGGTTAAACGTATACACATTCATTATGCTTACGGATCAACGTTTGCTATTGTCACTAATATTTGTGTTACTGCATGACGCACTTGAAATCTTTCATTGGTCGTTATTACCTCGCGCGAATCGTAGGCATGTAACACAGAGTATTCACATAACCTTATGGAGAAGCGTTTGTCCATCGCGCTTCGCCGCTCCATGCCATTACCCACCGCTCGGTTAATCCTAGGCGCTTTTCTTATAATTGACATCAATATTTTCTTCCGCGGCACTGAAGGACCCACTGACGGCAATGACTTGTATTTTGGAAATCTAAAACTCGACGACATCATTACAGGAGATTAACAACGCAGCAAAGAGACTAATTGTGGCGTTTCGGCTTCCCGTTACTCGTCATAGATCGGCGGGGACGAACGTAAAGTCCGCATTTGTGCACACGGCACATGTACACTCTGCCACAGTCACTCCACTAGAAGATGAACGGTTTCCCCCGAAGACTAACCGCCATATTTGCCTAAGAGTGATATATATGCATACTGTGGAAATACACAGGAGCAACCCCCCAGCCGACGTCCTTTACGACGCAGTGACATGGCATACGCGCTGAGCACCAAAGCGGACATCGCAGCTGTCCATGCCCCGTTTGTTCAAACATTCTGTAGCGGAGGCGGAAAGTCTGCATTTCAAAGGTGACGGAGCTATTCCTAATACCTACAGATTTGGTCCCTGCGGCTGTGCGAAAAACCTTCATAATAGTTTGCATAAGCCCCGTAAGTGTGTAGTGTTTACTCATGAATGCTGGTTCCAACCGGTCGTTTATAGTGAGCCCTGAGGTCACCGAGGTCGTCTCACATAGAAAGCTACCAGTCTGACAGCCTTGAAATTTGCATTTCTCCGCTTGGAGAAGGTCTAGGAGCTAAGGAGCAGTTGAAATCGGACGCGAGTCACTCGGAAGATTTACGACCAAGTTTTTTGTCGGCAAATGTTTGCGCAAGACAGCCGAAGTTCAAGAAAGGTTGGGCAGTTTGCGTGCGCTAATATGATACGACACGAGGAGGAACGAATGAACGCGCATCCCGGGAAGCATCGCAAGCAAACACTTAGGAGCGCGTTAAAACTTACGGCAACTGCGCCGCGATTTCGCACACGCCCCGACATTTTCGGAGAAGGTCAGTGCAAGGCCGGGCTCTTCTGACGAGCGCGTCGACGCAACAGCGTGGCAATGCGCGCAGCCGTACGTCCGCCTTCCTGGCCTGCCATTAAAGGAGCGCCTCTAACCAATGTATGCGCTCCGGTGAGAAGGTGCGTGTTTTGCCCTTCAGAATAAGGAAGTCTTAGTTCGAGCCGGACGCCGGTGCTCCTTGGGAAATGTTTTGCACCCCGAAAGCACGATTGCTGATTAGAGCTAAGGAGGTCTTACCCAAATTTGATTACTTACAATTCGAGTGCGGCCAATAATTGGCGGTATAGTTGAGCTATGGTACTATATAATTTCTAACAAATAAAAAATAACGCCTCATTGAGAAGAAAAATTATTGGTAGCTCAGTAATGTTGTTCTTCCGAACCAATGGAACCATCAACATACCTCCAAATTCTTACATTAAGCTGGTAAGACCGAAACAAAAATATATTTCCCTACGTAGTGTGGTGCTCTCACCAGCGCTGCATGTTAGCTATTTCGGAAACACTAACCAACCACAGAAATAGAGTTATACGCCGGACACGAGCTACGAAAGAGGTAAAATACTCTTTTCTTGCGTAACCCTTCGTGCTTCCGGCATTTGTCTCGAATATTTGAAGGCTGTAGGGGAAACATTTACGCCATTTAGCCAGGCCAGAGTGTTTCCTATCGCAGCCCACCAACCACCATCCTCCCCACGGCCAGCGGTGCGCGTCGCGCCGCTGCACAGGTGCTTTAGCTGCAAGTAGCCCTCTCTTTAAAAGCCCTTCCACTCTGTGAAGAAGGATGACCTGAGAAGCTGGGCGCAGTCCACGGAGTGCATGAAACAAAACACGCGTTTGTAATTTGCTATTGAGCACAGATACTTCCAATCCAGTTATCTGATTGCAATTTGAAAGGACCCGCTTTATTCTAATGGACAAACGTGGAGTGGTCTGCTTCCCTGCCGCATCTTAGGCATCTTAAGTTTGTGTAACACACGAACCCAATCAGCTCGGCCACTGAGGACACCGTACAGGTCGCATTGGACCGTTCGACGTCCCTGTTTGAACCTCCCGCCAGCACAACGGACACGCAACCAGTAACGGCACGAGACCTATAGCTGCGTGTGAGCGCCCCCTTCGTCCTCTTTCCATTCCCAACCCATGCACTCCCGACTTGACTACTCCGGACTTGTAAGTCGGCTTGTGTATGAGTCGGCGCTTGATGTGAACCTCCACGGCGCCGTCGTCCGAGATGTGGCGAGGGAGGGTCTGCAGGGTTCCTTGCACATCGATAGGAACGTTCGCTATCTGGCCTCGGATGGCGTGGTGACCGCGGCCGTGAGAGAGACGCATTATGCACGTAAACGGCAAACGGGATGCGATCAGGAAAATCAGGCTCTCCTCGATCGCGTTTAGGCGAGGGAGACAAGACGGTCCCGGTGGGGATACGTAGCCAAAGGTGGTTGCGTACTTGGGCATGCCACTCTTTAGTACGGACTTGCACGTTCCGCACACCTTGACATTGGAAGCCCTTCGCGGGAAGTTTGCGGGCAGTACCCGAAGCGCGGCCTCCTTCCGCCCGAACATTTACCGTTTCCGCTTTTGATTACGTCGTTATCGAACCAGAGGGTATCACACACTCCGAAACTGGCGCGGAAATGGCGATCGACGGAATCGCGATTCAAATATAGTAAATCGCGCTGCATGTTCTTAGGTAGCGGGTTTGTGTTCTTTTTGCATCCATTCGGGCTACTGTGCGAGCCGATGCTTCTTGAATCGCCGCTACTAATCATCTGAGCGAACGACACGCGTCCGTCCCAATGCGAGCTAAAAGTGCAGTTGCTGATATCGGTGCTGGCGCAATTATCAACCGATTGGCAAACTTGCGAAATACGAATCGGTGGTGGAGAGGGAAGAGCATCGGAGAGGCGCCAAGTAATCTGCTTCACCGGAATGAAAACAGGGGGCGTTAGACATATAATGCTTCACAGTAAAAACGAACATGACTATATTCTATGCGCGCATGCGCACAAGGCAGCCAGTTTTAGATGCAAAGCATCTCTTGCTCTCGGTTCTGCCGTCCGTCGTCCGTCCGTCGTCCGTCCGTCGTCCCTCGTCTATCCGCACCTCTCCCCCTCTCCCCACCAGCTGTGCGATAGCGGGCGCGCTTCTCCTCCTCCCCCTCTCTCCACGCCAGCTGTGCGATAGCGCGCGCGCTACTCATCACCGCAGCTGCGCGATAAGCGCGCATGCGCGTCTCCTCTCTCATCTCCTCCTCTCCACTCCATCTGCTCTATATAATAAACCCAGTCCGCGCGCCGCTCCCTCAGTTGCTGCTTCGGTTGAGTCACGATGCGCCGTACGGAGGTCCGTCATTTTCCGTTATTTGGATACCCAATCTCGTGAACGTTTCGGAACCTCCAAGATTCTTCGCATCAACTCAGGGTTCCCTCGCGGGAAGGTGGTGTCATTTTTTTTGCTATGTCTAACCAATGCACCATCCTGTTCAAAAATTCAAACTCACTTCCGCACAACGTAACAGATGCCTCGCTCACACAATTTCCATGGTTATTACGAATAAAAAAGGCTTCTACCAACTCGCGGGCAACTGGTTCCCGGCTTCTGCTCAGCACTTTTGTTTCATTCAACAGCGGCTGACATGGCCTGTCCTCACAGGCGAAACAATTGTGGGAAAGATACGACCCTGTTTTGTTTTTCATTGATAGCTGGTGTTCCCTCACATGGTAATTGATACAACGGCAAGTCCGACCCCCATATACCTTCCCGCACGAGAGCGGTACTAGAATATAGAGTCCCCAAAACGCAATGAACAAGCTGTATAGCATGCTTCTTTAAGCATGCTGTGGCCTTGTTTGATCTTTTGAGGACCTTGGGGCACATGCAAGATAGCCAGCTTGCGAGGGGCAGAAAACACTACCGACACTCACGTGCCTGTTGGCTACATTTTACATGTTCCGCGCCACTCCCCGCCACTGTGGCGGTATGGTAACACCGCTGGGTTTTGCGCTTGGGGGCGCCACCTTCACGGGTTCCGCAGCACTTGATCCTTTGCAACAAAGACTCGGCCACCGCTATCAAGACAACCAAAGGGAAGCCAGCAGTCAGCAACCTAGACACCTGGGCGACGAAACTTTTATGAACCTTGTGGTGGCAGGGCTTCATAAGCGCTCCTTGAAGACAGGCCATGAAAACCGCTCTTTTCACACTCTTTGAGTGTGAAAAGAGCCGCTTGACCTCACCGTTTTTGAAGGGCTCACCGTCTTTGAAGGGCTCACCGTTTTTGAAGAGCTCACCGTCTTTGAAGGACTCGAAAAATTACAGACCGATCAGCTTACTGTCAGTTGTCTAAAAGATACTTACCAAGGTAATTGCTAACAGAATTTCTGGAACCTTACATTTCAGTCAACCTAAAGGACAAGCAGGGTTCCGTAAAGGTTATTCAACAATGTACCATATTCACACGATCAATCAGGTGATAGAGAAGTGCGTTGAGTATACTGAACCCATATATATATAGCCTTCATAGATTGTGAGAAAGCATTGACGCGGTCGAAACCTCAGCAGTCATTCAGGCATTACGGAACCAGGGGGTAGATGAGCATTATGTAAGAATACTAGAGGATATCTACCGTGGGTCCACAGCTACCACCATCCTCCAGAAGGAGAGCAGTAAAACACTTAAAAGGAAGGCCGTGAGACAAGGAGACACAATCTCTCCAATGTTATTCACAGCATGTTTACAAGAAGTATTCAGAACGTTGGATTGGGAACAGGTGGGAGTAAGGGTTTATGGAGAATACCTCAGTAACCTCAGATTTGCTGATGACGTTGCCTTGATAAGTAACTCGGGGGACGAATTGCAAAGCATGCTTTCCGCACTGGGCGGACAGAGTAGAACCGTGGGCCTGAAAATTATTATGCAGAAAACCAAAGTTTTTATCAGCAACCTCGGGACAGCCCAGCGGTTTGAGATAGCTGGCGAGGCAGTGAAAGTGGTAAGAGAATGCATCTACTTAGGCAAAATTGTGACCCCGGATCCCAACCGTGAGGCAGAGATAATCCCAAGGATAAGAATGGGGTGGAGTGCATTCGGCAGGAATTCCCAGATAATGAATGGCAGCCTACCATTGTGCCTGAAGAAGAAAGTATGACAGTTGCATCTTACCGGTACTCACCTACGGGGCAGAAACTTGGAGGCTCACTAAGAGGGTTCAACTTAAATTGAGAACGACTCAGCGCGCACTGGAACGGAAGATGATAGGTGTAACATTAAGGCACAAGAAGAGAGCGGAGTGGGTCAGGGGACAAACGCGTGTTAAGGACATATTAGTAGAAATGAAGAAGAAATGGATGTGGGCAGGGCATGTAGTGCGAAGGCAAGATAACCGTTGGTCATTAAGGGTAACAGAGTGGATCCCTAGAGAAGGCAAGCGTTGCAGGGGGCGGCAGAAAGTTAGATGGGCAGGTGAGATCAAGAAGTTTGCGAGGATAAATTTGTCGCAGTTAACATGGGACCGTGGTAATTGGAGATTAATGGGAGAGGCCTTTGCTCTGCAGTAGGCGTAGATAGGCTGGTGATGGTGGATAGTGATGGGGATGAGTGTGCGGACTCATAAGGTAGGCAGCAAAACTTTCGTACCTTTGGCATGTTCCAAGCGAAACTACCCAGCCCAAAAATCGACCACCAGTAATTTCATTGAAAAATTTCGCGCTAGTTGCCGATTAAGTGTAGGAGGTCTGCACAGAGTATTTTCGTTGAAAAAAATTTTTCCGTCGTCTGAGGGCTCCTTGAAATTTCTGCAAATGTGCAAAATCTGATTGCAGATAATAAATTTTAAATAAAGAGTGAAACTATGTAGAACGACAAATATTATTTTAGAACACTCCGCTGGCATTGTTCTTTGATGTGAGACGGTGACTGAAGCCGTGTAAGAATTTTTGGTGTTGTATGAGCGAAGTATAAACGCAAGAAATGGCGCGTTTTCAGGGCTATTTCGCAAAGGGACCACGAAAGCTTCGAGTCACAATGGTCCTTGAGCGTCTACTAAAGCTAATTTAGGTTGAATAAACAGCGTATTTTGTAGGCAAAGCGCTCACAAAAATTCAGAAAAATGCGTTTTTGCCAAACTTGAGACCTAAAAAGCACCAACGCCCTCGAGGTAAAATTACATGACATTGCTCATTACAGTCAAACCCGAATATAACGAACCCGGATAGAGCGAATTATGCTATATATCGAACAAAAATAAATCAGTTACAAAAATACACGCGAAACACATTCCTTATAACGAACTTCCCATCTGATATATCGAACTCAGCGTGCCTAAAATGGCCGCCAAAATGCATGGTCTCGGAGCGGCGATTAAGATTTTGAACGGTCGCGACTTCTGAGCAAAAGCCGCGACTGAGACATTGTGCCTCGTATGGAGTGACATGACGCCCGACACTTTCCGCAACTGTTACCGACGCGCGGAACTTATGACGGAACCCGCCCAGTCAGTGAGCCCGAACCAAGGCGGCAGCTCGCCAACTTTCCCGATGCTGTGACGAAAGGAGTGTCCTTCGAAGATTTCCTGAGTGTCGACGACGACGTTGCCGTCACTGTAAGCCCCTCGGATGCGGGCACCGTCAGCAGCACCGTCGTAATGCTGATGAAAAGCATCGAGGAGGCAGAGGATGTCGCGAGTGAAAGTCATCCGACACTTAATGAAGTCCTTTCGGCAGTCGATGTCCTCCGCCAATGTTTCTTCGATATTGAAGGACACGGACTCCAACTGGCGCAAACAATGTCTCGTGTAAATAATGCTGTGCTAGTTGACGCTGCTAATACGAAAGGGAAAACAAAAATCACCGTTTTTTTTGGAAGTAGGCAATTAAGGCGTTAAGGTGAAAAGTAGCTTTATTATTTGCAATAAATTGATTGTTTTGTGTATGGTAATGACCTACTTTATTTTGTTCATTTCTGCATGCGGGGATGGCAAGGAGATTCCCGCGTATTGCGAACTCGTAACATTAAATTCGTTATAGGCGGGTTCGGCTATATTGAACTATTGGATATATCGAACTAATCGTGGCGCATATTGCAGTTCGCTATAACCGGGTTTGACTGTATACGCATCAGCACTTTAGCTTTTAAATTAGAAAATTTCTTTCGAGTATATTTTGTTTGAGGACAGAAAAAAATTTTAAAGTTCAGAATGAGACGCACTTCTGTCCACCATAGAACTGTGTCCCCAGCTCGGAACGCGTACGTGCCGTCGGCCTTTTTTGTGGCATTCATGTGCAAACCTGCAGGCTCTCTGCTAAACGAACATGGTTTGTGTCGCTTGACATTACAAAAAATACACTGTAAACGGCATACTCCAGTCCACCACTTCCAGTCCACACTCACTTAAATGAACAGAGCGAATGTTTTGTAGTAGCAGTTACCAGCGAGATTAACCTGCCTCTGTCTGATGCTGAGAAAGAAGGACCACGGAGTCATTTTTCCCTGCTCACCGCAATTCACCTGGCCCAGAGAAGTTAACCGCAGGATATCTTTCACTGCAAACATGAAATTTCTTGGCACTTGTTTATTTTGCCTTCCGTTTTTTTACCCACAGATGTTTTTTTATCCACCAGTTGAATAGTCAGCATCAAAGAAAGCTGCCTAGTTGTTCATTTTTTGTTTTTTTACCTGAATTTTTGAGGAGCTTGAGTAGGAGGCAATGGCAACAGGAAGTGTGGAAAGTGTAGCTGGTCTGAAGTGATGTAATTGTCGCGCTCCTTTGACTAAGATTGCCATTACGAATTGTGAACCAAGTTATGCCCTTGTTTTTTGTATTTTTGAGCTTGTAACCCAGATTACTGTTATTACTCTGACGTCTTCTGCCTAGGTACACAGGTCCTTCCGGGTTTGAATGTAATCTTGAAAAGGTGTCTGGAGACTTGCGCTTGCTGCCAGACTTTTAAGTGTGTCGCCGACGCCGTCACATGCACTTTTGCCGCGTGACGTGGCTAAGAAATTCCATTCTGCCGACAGTTTATGGTCCTCCTCGTGGTGGCAGTGATTCACGAAGTTCTTTTTTTTATTGAGAAGCTCCGCCAGAATAATAATGAATTGTTTTTATTTTAGGCAGATCTTGTTACTGTGTTTAAGCACTGCGGTCTGAAATATATGAGCAGCAACTGTACAAAGCGAGTGTGCGAAAGCCTAAATATAAAAAGTGGTTGACTGAAGTATAGCCGGTTAAGGTGTATTTTTTGTAATTTCAAGCGACACAAACCATGTTCGTTTAGCAGAGAGCCAGGTTTGCACATGCGTGCCACAGAAAAGGCCGGCGGCACGTATGCGTTCGGAGTTGGGGACACAGTTTCATGGTGGACACGAGTGCGTCTCATCGTGAACTTAAAGATTTTTTTCTCGCCTCAAACAAAATTTACTGGAAAGAAATTTTCTAAATTAAAAGATAAAGTGCTGATTCGTATAATGAGCCATCTTATGTAGTTTTACCTCGAGGGCCTCGGTGCTTTTTTTAGGTCTGAAGTTTGTGGGGGGCGCCTTGGCGCAATGCCTTCTGGGCTGGAGGGCGTTGCTCGGGACCCCTCGCCCTCGCCCTCCTCGCCTGCCGTGCGGTACCGGGCCCCAAGACTTGGAGACGTCGGCGCCCGAGGGATGGCGCTGGCGGACACGGGGCCGCGGGCAGAGAGGTGAAGGACCGGGCGGTGAAGAAGAACCGCGCGCGGGGACTGGGGGTCGAGACGCAGAGTGTTTTTGGTGTGTGTGTGTGTGTGTGTGTGTGTGTGTGTGTGTGTGTGCGGACGGGCGACAACTAGGAAAGAGTTCTTTCACGCAACCGCAGTGTGCCTCATTCCTTGGCATGCCGTAGAGAGCAGGCCCACAAGTTTGGCACAAACGCATTTTTTTGGCATCTTTGTAAACGCTTTGCCTAAGAAGTACCCTCTGTAATCAACCTAAATTGTTTTTAGTAGACGCTCAAGGACCATATCAAAGCATGACGGGAATATTCCGGCTCAAGCTTTTATGGTGCCTCTGCGAAAAAGCCCTGAAAACGCGTCATTTCTTGCGTTTTTACTTTGCTCATACAACACCAAAAATTCTTACACGGCTTCAGTCATCGTCCCACATCAAAGAACAATGCCAGCGGAGTGTTCTAAAATATTATTTGTCATTCTACATAGTTTCACTCCTTATTTAAAATTTATTATCTGCAATCAGATTTTGTGCGTTTGCAGAAATTTCAAGGAGCCCTCAGACGACGGAAAATTTTTTTTTTCAACGAAAATACTCCGTGCAGACCTCCTACACTTAATCGGCAACTAGCACAAATTTTTTCAATGAAATTGGAGGTAATCGATTTTTGGGCTTATCCGCTGCGGTGGCTCAGTGGCTAAGGCCGCCACCTCTGCTGAGCACGAGGTGACAGGTTCGATTCCCGGCCGCGGCGGCCGCTTTTCTGATGGAGGCGAAGAGCAAAAACGCCCGTGTGTACGAGATTTCGGCGCACGTTAAAGATCACCAGGTGGTCAAAACCAATACGGAGCCCTCCACTACGGCGCGCCTCATCGACTGCATTGCGTGGGCGCGTTAAACCCTTCAATCAATCAATCAATCAATCAATCAATCAATCAATCAATCAATCAATCAATCAATCAATCAATCAATCAATCAATCAATCAATCAATCAATCAATCAATTTTTGGGCTTGGACGTTTCGCGTGGAATGACCCAAAGCCAACAAACAGGGTTCGATAAAAAAAACGTAAGCTGAAGTTCTAAAAACTGCACAGTCATTTGTTGGCACTGAATTTTTGAAAAGGATGGTGCGTTCATAAGAAAAGAGCAAAAACTGGCTGCTGTGTGCGCACGTGCAATGGATGGTCATGTTCGTTTTTTTCATAAAAGTAGTTGTGAGTCTGCGCCAGTCCTGTCCCTTCCTAACTGTCTTGTCTGTTACGCGCAGTTTTTTCAACCTCTGAAAAGTATTGTATCACATCAGTTTACTATGGGGCCCAAAACATGTAGGTTGAGTTCCGAGTAAATTACTGTTTGTATAGGCACCTGCTGGTTTTATACCAGCCTTCTAACCAGTATAGAGCCTTATTGATCAAAACGGGCAATGCAGCATGATATCAGTAACGCGGTCGGTTCAAGTTAGCAGGCTGTGCTCGTATACTGGGCACGGTGCCATAACCGCTTCATCAACTAAGCGACCGTGGTTTTAGCCTCGTCTGACATCTGTGGGTGTAAATCAAATCAGAAAGACTAAGAAATGACACAAACAATTTCAGAACTATTCAAAACTCCCTGGTGGCCAGACCTGGCCACCAAGGAGTAGAGGGGAACGAGACTGCGCACACCGCAGCCCGAGCGTCTCTCCCCCGGAGTTCCTCTGACTTTCCGGGCTCTGACCATGCGCCCGAACCTCACCCGCTAACTGCCATTTTCAGAGGTCACAACATACCTGCGCCTAGGTAGGCAGGCGTTCCCAGTGTCCGCCAAGGGCCTGGATACAACTGAGGAGCGCCATTTTCGCAGGCTGCAGGCGGGCTCATTCCCAACCCTGAAGGTCTCAAGCACATCAGCTCGTTCTTCTCGGTATCCTTTAACTTCTGCGTGCAGTGGCCAGATAGATACCATAAGGTACGGGCCAGCTAATATAATCCAGGAATACAAGCCAAAGTGAAGCCAACGAGGTAGGGCTGGGAGACGGCTGGGAGGCGGCCCTGATCGGACCGGGAGTCTCAGCGGGCTCTGGTCCAGCGGGCACGGGCGGCGGCCTCAACTAATAGGACCCCGAACTAAGGAAGACCACCCACGCTAGAGAGGCTTAACATCCTCTCCCTCTATTTAACCGTGTCTTGTACATTATTAAAGTTTTCCTCCGCCTCCCCCGTTATAGCGCGCTCGCTTATATTTCATCTAAAAACAATCTTATTCGACACACACACACGCGCGCGCACGCACGCACACACACACGCACGCACACACACGCACACACACACGCACGCACGAAGAGCACACACGCACAAACACACACGCGCGCACAAGCACACACACACCACGCACGCACGAACACAGACACGCTCGTACTCACACACGCACACACACACACAAATCACGTATTCGGTAAACGTAAAGTAACACTACAATTGTTCAGACCTGGAGGAATATTTGCTGTATACATTCCCAACAACCGTGTCTGCCTCATATTCAGAGGTGCGCTTTAGTAAAACTTCACTCAAAAAAGCAAGAGTAATTTTGTTCACTTTATGGACCTTCAGTCCGAATACGGCAGGTTTGTTCTTCACGCCTGAAGGGGTTGAGAAACAATGAAGAGCTGCTTGGTCGTATTTATCGGTTTCGATTCTTGTTGCGGACATTCTCGTATATATACTATGTATTGCGTTTGTCAGCGAGTATTGCAAGCCTCCAACACCATAATCAGGTCATAACCGCCCGAGTTGGGTCAGTTGGTTATGATAACGATACGATATAAATTCGGGGCACTAAGGCCGCCTTCGAGTACTCTGCACAACGTTGTCGGCGCCATTTCGCTGTGGCGTAGCACAAACATCCGCATCGTATTTGCATGTAAATAAACAACGCATGCTGCTTATACAGTGTGTTGCGACGGTAATTGGAACACTTTAAAATTTTTTTCCTGAGCGAACCGCCGCTCTGTTCGCGCTCAAACTTCACACGAAGGTCGCATTTTGTGGTCTATTTTGTTTGACACCGAGGACATCGACGGTACTTACCTGTTTATCCTGAAAATAAATAAAAACAATTTTCGCCTATGGGAAAATGGCGGCGATTTGGACGTGCGAGCCCGAAAACCGGGTTTTCTGATCGTCTGCTAGCTCATTTCTAGGTGCATTTTCTGATCGTCTGCTGCACCATTTGGCTCCGTACGTGAATCCCTAACGTGCGTTTCACTCTGCTAGTGGTTCTGTCGTTCCAACATCAACTTGCGCTGGCTCACACGTCCAAATCAGCCGCCGTTATCCCATAGGCGAAAATCGTTTTTATTTATTTCCAGAATACACAGGTAAGTACCATCGTTGTTCCCGGTATCCAACAAAATAGACCACAAATTGCGACCTTCGTGGCAAGTTTGAGCTCGAACAGAGCGGCGGTGCGCTCAGGAAAATTTTTTTAAGTGTTTCAATTATCGTCGCAACACCCTGTATGTACCTCCTTGCACGCAGCCACAAGAAAAGCCAGTTGGTGAAAAAGGGAATGTGTGCCATACAGCCTGAAGAAAATATCCACACGAACTTTGTGAGCCTCCCAAACATCCCCAAGCCTCCAATAAAGGCGTTTGTGACGGCGCAGAAAAACTAAGCCGTTGGGCACAGAAAAACATTCACCTGATACAAGTGAACAACAACGAAAGCAATAGAAGCAGCAGTTTTACGTGCGATGCTCGTGTTGTGCCAGCTGCTGCTTGTGGTGCGCAGGATTAGAAGCCGTTGAGTCTTCATAAGAGCATCTCAAAAATACTTGAGTGAAGTTTGCGAATTTTGAATACTTATCGAGGAGCTCTGAGCACGGAATCTCGCAAATGAGCTAGAAAGGACGAGTTACATACGATCGTCTGATCGATGCTTCAAATAAAATCGTTATCTCTCTCCTCATGTGTTGCAAGTTTGTGTGGGAAGCAGCTTGAAATTATTACAGGTTTCAGAAGTTGGGAAAATTGCTGAATTGCTGGAAATGCGCTTTTTAATCCATTAAAGCATCAAAACGAGCGATGTCTAACAGAGGCACTGCGGTGTGCACCAGGCGACAGTGCCGCGACCAAAGCCGACGTCAGGAGCCAGGGGGCGCCACTCAAACATCTCATCGCCAATACCTGGTTCAGCAGAGCGTTACGCTCCTATATATAAGCCTATCTGTGTTCATTGCCAGCGCCTTATTCATACACCGTGGCTCCGGCATTTATGAACACATCATGAAACGAGCTTGAAATAAAGTTTGCTCAGACGCAAAACCGGCTCTATTAAGTGTGACTATTTCAAGCGGCACGTTGAGGCTAGCCTTAAACACGAGCACTTTCACCATCAGTTGGCTTGGAGACAGCCGAATAAAAGTGCGGGAAATTTTCGTGATAATCCGGAACCCCAAAAGCATTGAGTGTTTCCGTCTTGGGGCCGCCGCGTTGCGTCGGCTGGTCAAAGGTCAAATGGCACGGTGGCAGGTAGGTGATGACGCCTTAGCTACACATTTTTATCTCGCCAAGTAAACAAATTCAGCCAGGACTGACAACAATTTCAAATATTGTTATGGACCTGTTTTATCAAACAAGACGATGATGAATAGAATTATTATCTTCTGCAGGTACTACCGCCCACCGTGCGCGAAAATGCGGTGTGCTGCAGTGGTGGTGGTTCAATGTCTTGGATGATGTGTTTCTGGTTGAGATGAAATATGAACACTATGTTTACCGTAATTTGTCGCGCATTCAAAGTAACCTACGAGGATTAGATTTTAATCCGAAGTCCCCATTACGGTGAGCCTCATAGCCCCACACTAAAATGGTGTTTCTCTGACGGGAGAACAATTGACTTACCTTCGTCGAAAATCAGTCGTATTTCTTATTGACGTTCGTTCGGCTTAGTCCGCTCGTCACTGTCACTCAACGAAGAGGCAAATGCCGACTCTGTCCTGCGATACGTTTTTCCCCATACCGCTGCCAGCGCACTCCTTTTATACTGGCTACAAGCTCTCCCTCCTCTCAAGTGCAGTTCGCTCGCAGAATGACGTAACTTCACTCCGCTGCCGGTGCAGCCTGATGGATGTTCCTTCGTGATAGCCGCGCTTTCTCAAGTCTTCGCCGGCGTTCCGTCTGCGGAGCATAAACGCGCTATTTGAACGCGTGCACGCGCCGTCGCGCCTCAGCAGTCCCTTTCCTCCGCCATAATAGGCGGGTCATCTTCGCGAGGCGACCTCTGCGCACTTTCTCGTAATGACGACACGCATCGTGTGCGTCACAGCACGTGCGAGTACAGCGGCTCGAGCGGGGCTTCCCTCGTCGACGCGGCTCCCTGTGCCACACTAAATAGCCGGGTTTTAACGAACTCCGTCGATGCATTTGTCAGCCTATACACGGCGCACGCGGATTGGGTTATCGGCGGCGAACACTTTGCTAATCGATTCGATTTGAGCTAAGAGAGTTGTGAAGTGGCCGCCGTCTAAGTGTCGCAGTGTAAACCAGGGTAAAGCATGTGCAAGGTTCGGGGGCCAAGCATGGCGGTAGCTAGAAGGCGCGGTTAAAGGCGCTTTACTTATTCGTGCAAAAGGGTTACAGAATTGACCTGGGAGGTCTGGTGGAATGCATGCACGACTGCGCGAAACCTGACAGAGAAACGGGAAGCATAAAATGGGTTTTATTTGACGATTTCAAAACAGTAATGATTGCTATGGCGTTATCTTGTATGGCAGGCACGCACATCCGCACGCACGCTCGCGCACGCACGCACGCACACACACGCACACACACACACACGCATGAGCACGCGCACACGCACAACACGCACACGCACGCACGCACAGACAGACAGGGAGATTTAAAAACAGCACTCAACACTCAACACCCGTGCGCCAGTGCACAAGCACTTGCAGCCACGGCACGCGTATTCCAATAACCATTTTGAGCGAAAGCGAAGATACCCGAGTGCGCGTTGAAACACTCGGAAAACCAGCGCCCTTATAGAACTCCCCGACCGGAACACCACGCGTATGCGTGATGATATGCTTTCCCTGCATTCGAGTTCAAGCGTGTTGCAAAAGCAGCCACTACGCGCTGTCAAGCGGATAGTACAACAATTCCGCCATCGATAACGTTCTGGGGTGAGGCAGCATCCGAGGTATGTCCTGTTCTTCCAGGCGATCAAAAGCGGCTTGATTGATTTATTGTAGGGTTTAACGCGCCGACGCAACGTAGGTGATGAGGCGCGCCGTAGTGGAGGGCTCCGGACTAATTTTGACCACCTGGGGATCTTTACCGTGTGGTGAAATCTCGTGCACATGGCCGTTTTTGCTTTTCGCCTCCATCAGAAAAGCGGCCGCTGCTGGAATTGAACCCGCGACTTCGTGCTCAGCAGCGCAACGCCTTAGCCACTGAGCCACCGCGGCGGGTAAAAGTGGCTCGAATGAGATATTAACAGCACCGAGCATAAAGTTGGTGTTTTGGTGGGCCAAGATTGCTGAGATTTCAGCGCGTATATAGGCCGTACCAAGCGTGGCACACGCCCACACACCACACGCACACACACACATGATATATATACGCATATATATATATATATATATATATATATATAGATATATATATATATATATATAATATATATATATATATATATATATAATAATTAGATAATGTTGTAATGAGGTAACGCGCGCTGCAATAATTAGGAACTGCGGACAATCCCTTGTAATGGCTATGTGCCATAGGTCATCGCCATGTTGCTAGCAGACAACCAGCCTCTCGTGTGAACGAAGAAGAAGCTCGGTCTGCGCGGCTTTGGGTGTGACCGTTCGTCGGCTCTCTCGCTCTCTGTGGTTCTGGACCTCTGCGACCGTCTGCATCTACCAGCCAATAAACCCCCTTTCATTTTGGTGGAGGTGCGGGAGCCTTCGTCTACTTTGGCGCCAACACTCCGCAGTGTACTTCAAGAGCAAGTTGCTGACGCCATTTCGCCGACTCCCACTGCGCCTCCTCGTCATAACTTGAGCGTTACCACCCCGCTGCCGTATGCCGAAAGCGTCGCAAGGGCTCCGGTACCGATCGTCACGTACGCTGACGCCGTGGATGTCCCCCCTCAGCGGGTCCCCATGACTTACCAACACCCTGTACCGATGAGGCCACCGCCCTTGTCTCGGCCTCCGCCGCAATCCAGCAGTGCCTGGCGAACGTGGGACAACCGTCCCATCTGTTTCAATTGCCGCTATGCCGGACATGTCGCCCGATACTGCCGCCGACGCCTGACGCCCACCAACGACGATATCGGAGCCCTTACTTATGGCCCTCGCAGCCGATGGCCCCGGGAAGTCTCCTACAGGTCCGACTTCACCGCTGCACCTTCTGACTCCCGCACTTTCGCTACCCGTCGCTCGTCCTCCCCTCGTCGTCGGTCTCTTTTCTCCCATGCGCCGCCGACCAACCGTTACCGAAGAGGAAAACTAGTTGACGCAGTTCAGGAGGCCAGAACTGCGTTACCAGCGAACTGTCCAAGGCCTCATTTTTCGCCCTCAAATGTTATAGACGTATTTGTGGAAGATCGACGTGCATTGGCGTTAGTCGACACGGGCGCTGCCGTTTCAGTTATTCATGCCGACCTTTGCCGTGTCCTTAGAAAAGTGACGACGCCGTTGGATGGCTTTGCGCTACGTACTGCAAACGCACAGCACGTCCATGCGTCTGCAGCGTGCACGGCGCGAGTGACGATCCAGGATGTTTTGTACATTGTAGAGTTCATCGTGCTTCCTACTTGTTCCCATGACCTCATATTGGGTTGGGATTTTCTCGCTCGTCACCACGCCGTCATCGATTGTGCGCGTGCGGAAGTTGAATTTGCACCAGATTGCGACCCGCACCATAATCAGGCAACTGCTGCTAAATTGGTCGTCAGCGAAGGTGCAAAAATTTCGCCGCACTGCTCGGTTTCCGTGCCCCTGTGCTGTGCGTGCACTGCTGACACAACCGTGCTTTTTACACCGTCCGACCTCTTCATCCGACGGAGACATCTTCCGCTGCCGTCCGCTCTGTTAACGACCCATGCTGGTACGAGCCGCATGATTGTTAGTAACTGGTCCTCGGATGAAATTTCGCTGCTACAGGGCGAGACTATCGGGTGGATTGAGCCTGTCGAGCCAAGTGCTGTCATCGATGTTCGCGACGATACTCCCATTATCACTCATGCCGCAGAATTGAGTGCTACATCCGAAGCAGAGGTTTTACCATCCGACGTTTTCAATCAGGCTATCGATGGAGATCTCACGCCCACACAACGAGATCAACTGCTGGCCCTCCTCCATCGGTTTCGCTTGTCTTTTGACTGCTTGAAAGGTCCGCTAAGTCAAACATCAACAGTCGAACACACGATTGACACTGGCTCGCACCCGCCGAACCGGCAACGACCTTATCGCGTTTCCCACATAGACCGACGTACTATTGATGAAAACGTGGACGAGATGCTTGACCGAGGCGTCATTAGGCCCACCTACAGTCCATGGGCGTCTCCCGTAGTCCTTGTGACCAAGAAGGACGGTTCGATACGCTTTTGCGTCGACTATCGGCGCCTCAATAAGATAACTAGAAAGGATGTCTACCCTCTCCCGCGTATAGATGACGCCCTCGACTGTCTGCAGGGTGCCGAATATTTCTCGTCGCTCGACTTGCGCTCCGGGTACTGGCAGGTACCTATGGCCGAGGCTGATCGCGCAAAGACGGCTTTCATAACACCTGACGGCCTGTATGAGTTTAATGTGATGCCGTTCGGCCTTTGTAATGCGCCTGCCACTTTCGAGCGCATGATGGACAGCATTTTGCGCAAACTAAAATGGAAAGCATGCCTGTGCTACCTTGACGACATCGTCGTTTTTTCTCAGGATTTCGAGACACATCTACGCCGATTAGAACAAGTTTTAACTTGTCTTGCCGATGCAAAGCTGCAGCTCAACCTCAAGAAATGTAGCTTCGCCGCTCGCAAGCTCACTATTTTGGGCCACATCGTTTCGAAGGATGGAGTTCTACCCGACACGTCTAAGCTGAAGGCAGTTGCGGAGTTCCCGAAGCCGACATCTATGAAGGCCCTCAGGAGCTTCTCGGACTGTGTTCTTACTTCAGGCGCTGAACAACCTCGGGCCCTGCGCAGACAAGCTATGCATTTCACGCTTCGTGACGGGTTGCTCTACCGGCGGAATTACCTCAACGAAGGGCGGAAGTGGCTTCTCGTAATTCCTGGCCACCTTCGTACCGACATTTGCGCATCGCTTCATGCCGACCCAACGTGTGCCCACGCTGGCTTGTTAAAAACATACCACCGTCTCCATCTCCGCTATTACTGGCGCGGTATGTACACCTTTGTGCGCAAGTACGTTAGGTCATGCACTACCTGCCAGCGTCGCAAGTCTTCGCCTTCCAGCTCGGTGGGTCCACTGCAGCCGCTTCCTTGCCCGGAGAAACCATTTGACCGTGTTGGAATAGACCTGTATGAACCTTTGCCCAACACAGTCTCCGGCAACCGATGGGTTATCGTCGCCGTCGATCACCTGACGCGCTATGCCGAAACTGCGGCTCTGCCTGCCGCAACAGCACGAGACGTCGCCTCTTTCATCATACGGCGCTTCATTCTGCGGCATGGGGCGCCTCGTGAGCTCCTCAGCGACAGGGGACGGTTTTTTGTCAGACGTCATTCGTGCCCTCCTCACTGAGTGCCGTGTTGTCCATCGAACAAGTACAGCGTACCATCCGCAGACAAACGGCCTCACTGAGCGCTTCAACCGCACCCTCGGCGACATGCTGTCGATGTACATCTCAGCGGATCACGACGACTGGGACCTTGTGCTGCCCTACGTGACCTATGCGTACAATACAGCCATTCAGGCCACAACAGGTTTCTCACCCTTTTTCCTCCTGTATGGTCGCGAGCCGTCGTGTACCCTCGATACGGTTCTCCCCTACCGACCGGATTGCTCCGAGTGCTCCCCAGCTTCTGAAGCTGTCAAGTACGCGGAAGAATGCCGCCAGCTTGCAAGGTCCTTTACGACTGAAGATCAGATTGCATCAAAAAGGCACACTTTGACGTGAATACGGCACACTGACAACTGATTTTATTCTGGACGAGGCGGGAAGATTTATACTACAAAAAATGGGGTTCGGTCGGTACCAGAATCCCGGGACGCTCGCCGCCGAGTCTGTACACAAAGCAGCCGCGTCGGCGGATTGCCTCGAAAGCGCGTCATCCCTATTTCATATTTGCCGCGCTTTCGAGGCGCTTTTTCAAAGAAAGTGCTACGAGTTGTGCCGCGCCTCCGCCAGATGGCGCCACGGGTCCCGCGACCGAGAGAAGACGCAGTGAAACATCCCCCTCGCGAGGGGCACGATCAAATGCAGAGCATTTCTGGGGGAGCACGACGTTAAGTAGTTTGTGTTACGTTAATGTTGTTGAACTTGTGGCAACTGCTGACGAGAGAGCGCTCGTCAGCAGTAATTTGAATGAGTCAACGATATAAGGCGGGTTCGTAGCGTCCCATTCTGTGTCGGCTTTGTGGCGCAGTGGGTAGAGCACCATGTACATTGCGTTCCGCCCGCAGGGTTGAGGGATCGAAACTGGGCGCCGGATAGTATTTTTTTTTATATAGTAGGGAGGGGTGCGGTGCGGACTACGTACGTCAACGCGGGTGACATCGTGAGTTACTGAAATGCTCTGCATTTAAAATCTCGGCACGATGACAAAGCTACCCACCCGACGTATTCTCCAGGATCTCTGGTGTGGCTGCGGATTCCCTCCACCACACCAGGATTGTGTAGCAAGCTTCTTTCTCGGTTTCACGGACCCTACCGTGTCCTCGAACGGACGTCACCGGTGAACTACGTCATAGAGCCCATGACACCTTCCTCAGACCTCCGTCGCCACGAGAAGGAGACAGTTCATGTCCAGCGTTTGAAGCCGTATTATGATCCCCTAGTGTCGTGTGCCCCGTGACACGCCAGGATGGCGCTTTATTCCCCGGGGGGTAGTTGTAATGAGGTAACACGCGCTGCAATAATTAGGAACTGCGGACAATCCCTTGTAATGGCTATGTGCCATCGGTCATCGCCATGTTGCTAGCAGACAACCAGCCGCTCGTGTGAACGAAGAAGAAGCTCGGTCTGCGCGGCTTTGGGTGTGACCGTTCGTCGGCTCTCTCGCTCTCTGTGGTTCTGGACCTCTGCGACCGTCTGCATCTACCAGCCAATAAACCCCCTTTCAATATATATATATATATATATATATATATATATATATATATAGATATATATATATATAGGGTTTTAGAAATGAGGGCTCGTTAGACTGCCGGCATTTCTTTCTGTATATATATATATATATATCGAATCAGAAAATGGGAAATGAGGGGCTCCGTGAAATAAGACAGAAAATAAGGGTTGGCAGTCAAGAAAACCTCGGAAAGCAAAGGGGAGGTTGTGGTGGGTCATAGAAAGAGATGAAGAATTTTTTGAGTCGAAAAAGAAAGTGGTGAAAAAATGCCCGCCGGGTGGGATCCGAACCCACGACCTCCAGAATACCGGTCTGGTGCGATAACCACTACGCTACCGGCGGGGCTGTTTCTCCAGCACTTTCTCGGGTATTTATGTTAAGGTATTTTTGTTTCCTGCACTTGGGGGTGGTAGCCAGCGCCACTCGGACTACTCGGGGTGAAGGGGACCTTCTTATATATATATATATATATATATATATATTATATATATATATATATATATATATATATATATATATATATACATTTATTTTTATTTTTATTTTATTTCAACATACTGCAGGCCCTTCACGGCCCATGCAGGAGTGGTTACAATGAATTCAAGTTTTCCTCGTAAGGATAACATATGTACCTAAAAAGGT
>JABSTR010003698.1:0-15215 GCA_013339765.2 Haemaphysalis longicornis
ATTTATACTACTTAATGCCGCATGAATCTTTAATGAATAGTGTAAAGAGTTGTATAACGCATGACAATGACGAGTGTGCATTCATCGCAAGGTGTGGAATGTCGCTGAACTCCTTTTTGGAACTGTTGTCTTTCTATTTGGCTTCGACCGTGGTCTAGTGGAATGGAGCCACATCAACTCAGAAGAGTGGCGTGTTCATAGGGTCCCGAGTGTCCCCTGTTCTTAGTAATATTTTTCTGGGACGAGTGGTTCGGTCTCTAAAAGAGAAGTTTGAGGGGCTTCTTGTGAAAGTGTTTCGGTACGTGGACGATTTCCTTGTGGTGGCGCACAGGTGCCCTTGCAGAGTGTACCCTTATTTGCTGAAGGTTTTCAAAGAGTGTGGTCAGCGTCTGCAATTTAGCTTTGAATTGCCTAGAGATCGAGTGCTCCAGTTTTTGAATTTACGGCTGACTTTCAGAGAAGTGCACGTGTCCTACAAGTATTCTCCGAGGTCTGTTAAATCACATTTAAGCTTTGAGTCGGCACATCCAAAGGTGGTGAAGCAGGCCATTGCTCTTTCCTGCCTGAATTCTGCAGTATCCAAATCCTGCGAGCATTCAGCGGCCACCAGGGTCTTAGAGCAGGTGGAGAAGCTCACAAAATCTGGGTATCCAGATGACACAATTTCCAGGGCCAGTGAAAAGCTGCTAAAGTGCGTAAAGTCTGACAATAAGGCCGAAATACCAAAAGAAATGCCCAAAACTTCGCCGTGGTGCCCCATGTTCATACGATGTCTCAGCGAATAAAACCTGGCAGGACGGTATGACGTGAGCGTGGTGCTTCCGGCTCCTCATAATTTGGGTATGATGTGTCAAAAGTGAACAAAAAGTCAAAAACCGTCAGGAGACATGTGGGCATAATCACCAACAGAAGTTCCTAGCGTGTGCTACAGGGGCCGTTTATTCGATACCCCTTGCCTGTGGCAAAGTATGCATTGGCCGAACGGGACGGTGTTTGAATGTCAGGCTTAAAGAACATAACTATTCAAAAGAAAAACGGGAACTGAGCCAGTTGCCTTCTCACTGCCGCGCATGCATTCCTGATTGCGCTGTGTTTTAGCGCACAGCCATCCTTTTCCGACGTAAGAACCAGCAAACGCGAGAAAATGTAGAAGCCAGCCACATCAAAAAAGCTGGTCCCGATTGCATCAGTCATCCCTGTATCGCCCTGCTTAATCGAGAAGTCGCACATTTAGATTCACATTGAGCGCTATTTCGGTGCCTCTTCGGGAATGCGTGTTGGGGGCGGGGGCTCTTAACCCATGTATGATGCGGCTATCATTGCTGTTTTTTCGCCGTTCGTGCACCTCAAAGCTTGTTTTGTGGTTTTGTTGTTACGGTTTTTTTTTTATGTTCGGCTGCGTCCGCCGCCGAACTGTGACGCAGGGTGGGCGTGACGATTGGGCGCTCGGGCATTAAGGCTTTGATGTGTGTAATAATAAACTAGTTGCGAGTCTGCGCTTGTGCCTTCTTCATGTGTTCTTGTTCTCGTTAATTTGCGCGCGGGTTGTTTTTTTTTTAGAGGCTAAAACTGGGGCCGAATCTCGAAGGCAGGTTTTGGGGCCCAGAAGAGTGACACGAGATTGGCAGTAGCTACTTTCATACTTCAGACACTTGGCGTGATCTCACTCTTTCGCCAATGGAGAGGTCGTGACCAACGCTTCTGGAAATCGTTACTTGTCTTGAACTCTCTCCAAGCCTTCCACACCATTCATTGATGGAGAGACAATAGGCATTTGAAACAGGTTCTTAGGCATGTTCGGCAAAATGACAAAAATGTAGTCATTATGCGTTGAAATGTTTTCCAGACAAATAAAATTTATCCAAATTAATGACTCACACTTGTCCGATCTAAGGAAGTCCGCCATCCAGGGGCCCTGAAAGAGTCTTTTCCGGTACATCGGTGTTCACATTTTCAGGTGAATCAACGTCATAGTAATCACCGTCTGCAAAACCTTTGTTAAGGCGATGAGTGTTAGTGGGGTTATCGCGAATCAAAACATCGCATTTCTGCCCACGCCGCGATTATCCCTTGTTTCATCCATCTCCTCGCCCCGCGCGAACGTGACTGCCCATGATACCTCGCTTCCCAGTGACTTCTGTAAGAACATCCGGTTGCGGGCGTCGTCTGATACTGCGATATTCTTCGCCGCGGCATCTCTCTGCGATGGGGCCATATGATTTCCGCGTTCTGTTTGTATTCTGCTTTTGCTTCGTCACGCACATTGTAGAATCCATGACGCCCATGCGTGAAGATGGTGGAGCCACTACACACGCAGGAAAGGGTGGTATCGGGGAAACAAACTTTGGAATGAAAGTGTGAGCTTTCATCTGCACGTGAAAATGTTATCCTTGGCATAGTAGACGTTGACTACCCAAACTAAATATTGTGCTAGTTCAATTCGTGCTCTGAAAACGTCTTTCACGACTCCTTTTATGATGCCATTATTTTGAGCACTGTTCATCGACTTTCACACTCAGCATCTGACGTCAAGCATGCAAAATTGAGTTACTACACTGCGGCTGAACTTGAGCACTGCTAGAAAGAGTAGCATTCAGTACACGATCTGTGTGGAACAGACCCATTGCGTTTATTTTGATTCCACAAACATTCACTTTAATTTCCGGCGGCACGGCTTGTCATTACGGTATCTAGACCATTTACCTTACAACGGTCCGGGTAACCTCCAACTTGTTTAAAGGCATCAAAACAAGTTATACCAGCATAATTTAGTATGCCCACGTCAGCAAGGACCCCAGCATGCATCATTTAGTGCTTGCGATTGTGCATATTTAAGTCAGTGCCCGGACAATAAAGTGCACTAATAGTTTGCAACACGTTGAGGGCTTACTAAATGGGTTGCATGACGTGCAATTCAAATCCGGAGTGGTTGTCGTAACTGGACCTGTAGAAGCAGCTGATTCTTAAGAAGTCACGGGCGTGCTGATGGGGGCTTTAGTAAGTACGGTAGTGAATACCTTAGTATTGTCCAAATACCAATGATTCCAACGCCGCTTAACACCATGCTCGCAAGCAGCAGGAGCCGCTGTACGCACCGCCCTTTGAGGAAAGCGAAAAAAGTGGCCCTTCTATTAGGCCGTACCTTTGCCGTTTTCAGCACAAGGACGTCTACCTCGATTCTCAGTTTATTATTAGGCCATTGTGACTTGACGTTGTGATAAAAGCGTTGTATGGATTTAGAGCAACATGTCGCTCTGCCGGTCTGTCACTGGACGGACAGTGTGCCGGTTTGTCACTAGAAGTGCGCGCGTTTGTGCGTGTTACAGAGAGAGGAAATCGCGAGAGAGTACAGTCACACGTGCAGTCATATTCCACGCTCCTATAGTCCATTTACAGCGCGGCGCCCTGAGCCCAACCATGAAGGACGACGTGATGTCATCAGCCATGGCTGGTCCTGGAGGACGCGTTTGTGGTGGTGTCAATATTCATCGGCAAAAGCCAGCGTTGCTGTATGGGCAAATTCGCTGTTTATGATGACGATGGTCTTTCTCAGGCTACCTAAAAGCGAAAATTTGTGTGCCTGTATGTCTGTCTGTCCGTCTGTCTGTCTGTATGTATGTATGTATGTATGTATGTATGTATCTATGTATGTCAATCGGTCTGTCTGTATGTATGTATGTATGTATGTATGTATGTATGTCAATCGGTCTGTCTGTATGTATGTCTGTTAATGCGTGTGTAGGTATGTACTTAATATGTACGCGTGTATTTATATACGTATGTCTGTACCTCCATTAAGCCACCCAGCAAAGCTCATCAGAATTCTTAAACTGTCATCGGGTGTCTGCAGACGTCACCGAGAAGCGAGGCATCATGAGCAGTCACGCTCGCGCGTTACGGGGACGTAGAAGAAACGAGGGAGAATCGCAGCACGGCCAAAAATGTGATGTATTGGTTTGCAATAACTTCACTAATACACGTCGTTTTAACAGAACTCTTGAAGGAGGTGATTTCTAGAACATTTATTTATTTGCAAATGTGAACACCCATGTATCCGCCCAAACCTCTTTCAGGGCCCCTTTAACTAAGCCATGGAAAGAGTGCTCCCGTTAAATTCTTATTGCACGCAGCTCATTCAAGAATCCCAAAGCTGCAGTGAAGTGCGTGTTTCACCACGCTGGTCCCTCGAAGATTTCGCATTCATAGTCGTATCTGTAGTAACGATAGATTTCTTTCCTGCGGGGCATTTGATAACGTAGCGGGTTAATCTTATTCGCTGCGTGCTATTACGTCGCGTGCGCCTTGATTGTCATTTATTTGCCCTTGGAATTCTACCATTGGTCTGTAGCTCAATATAAACGAAAAATGTGCGTTTTTGACATTTGTGTAAACATTGTTCGTAAAACCTCTAAAATTGCGGAGGAAGGAGAATAATAAATTTGTCTTTCGGACTGAGCTGCGTCTTGTATTGTATGCGTCTTCTTGCTTACGAACTCGCGTCCTTCACCGCAGCAGCACAGCGCCATAGCCACGGAGCCATCTTGGCGGGTAATGACTTGTGCTTTTAACTGCGAATCTGCTCATGGTCTAGGCTTTAATGGCACGAAGCGTGGTAACTTCGGTCCAGCGATGGGGATAGGACATAGCCTATCGAGAGAAGAGAAATGCAATTTTCATTGGAGCAATAAGACCCCTGTCTGGCGAGCAGCACCCGTGGCCAGGTCGTCTACAACCTTGTTGCCCAAAATGCCCACCTGCGATAGCAGCCAGTGAAGTCGAAGTGGACACCCCTAAGCCTCCACCACATGGAGCTTGGCTGCCAGCGACAGCCGTATGTAGACGCTGGAGCTCGCTGGCTGGTCGGCGGCGCACAGACGGAGGAGGGCAGAGCGGAAGTCAGTCAGGTTGATGGCCTCCGGACCTAGGTACCCCGCTCTAGAAGATCCGCATCCAAGTGAAATCCAGCCAGCTCTGCGAAGGTAGATGAGGCCGCGAAGTGCAGGCTGCACACCTTGCTGGTGCTGAGTTCCGAAGCCGTGCAGGAGGCTCCGTCTCGCCTTTCATGTACACTTGCAGAAATCAGACAGCGTCGTCCTGCAGCAGGGCGGCTACCTCTTGGGGATGTGGTGTCATTCGACGCTGAAGGCCTATCCTGGCCCGAGTGGTGGAGGCCATGCATTCAGATGCCGGAGCGGTCAGTGGCCACGCCCCACTGGTCCTGCCCGGACGCATCAGCAGAAATGCCCGGACGCTCCTACTCCGCCTGTGGATTAATTGCTGCAGTGTGGGAGCTAGCCTGACCGAAAAGGGGCGCCGGACGTCTCCCACCTGCACCGACTGCCCAGAGTCCGAGGCACTCTAGCACTTACTGCGCCTCTTGCCGCCACCATGACACCGCGACGGAGGAACTGCGGGCCGCACTCCAGCGACTCGGTGCACCAACCCACAAGCTGGAGGGCTTCCTGTTCCCCACGGGACCAGACGCCATCCGACGGGAGGTCTTCCAGCACCTACTCAAATTCCTGGTCGTGACAGGGGTAGCACAGCGTATGTAGCCGTCTAGCCATGGACGAGATGAACGAGGCATAGACTGTCCCCCACTCTCTTCCCTCTCTTCTCTTTCTTCCCTTTCTTCCTATCGTTTGAAACATTCACTCCCCCTCCCTGGATTTGGTTGTATGAAATCTGTTGATTTCAAAAATATCCCCAGTTCTTTTTTCTTTCCTCCTTCCTTAATAAATCACCACCACCACCACCAATAAAACACGTTTCACAAATGGTTCACAGGGCGACCGGTTCCTGAAAATGTCAGTAGAGGACTGCAAGAAGTCACAAGCTCGGTTACGCCAAGTCACCTGGCTTCTTTGTCGTGGGCTACATGGTCAGCAGTGTTGATTAAAGATGTGGAACTTTAAAAAGAAAAATGAAGGAAGCTCACACTAACCCGTAGGACCTGAAGGTACGAAGCTGTACGCAACCCTCACGACCAGCACGACGGTTTAGTCCGCGATTGCAACCGATTTCCTTCGTGTTCGCTGCCGCAACAACATTTACTTCATTATCTCCATGGTTTAGCTAAAAAGGCCCCGAAAGATGTTTTTCCGATGCATGGGTGTTCACATTTTCATACAGGTCAATGTTCTAGTAATAACCTCCTTCAAGAGTTTCATTAAAATATGAGTACTAGTGGAGTTATTGCAAATCAAACCATCGCATAGATTTTTTTTGTATTTTATGCAGTGCTTCTCCCATGATCTGTAATTTAAAGCTCAAAGCAGCCTGTACAGCTGTATGTTAAAGGGACAGACAACCGATTTTAAGTGCGAATGCACTTCTTAAGCGAGCCTGAATCGTCCGCCGCCGTAGTCCGCATAGCAACAGCTGCGGGTGCGCGCGCTCCTCGTCTTCCATAGCAACGGGGGGAGATGGGCGAACGCTGCCTGGCCGCGTCCCCATGGCTCATTCTTGTTGTTGTTCCTGCTGACATGGCACATACCCACGTGGGGGATTGGCCAGGAATCGGGCGTGAGAAGGGCTAATGCACCCAAATAAAGGAGTACTGACACGAAATCAAAGCTGAGATCCGCTCTAGCAATCAAGTACAACGACAACACAAATAGGTGTCTGTGAATAAATGCATCTTTCTTTCTTTGTAGTTGTGTGTGTGTGTGTGATCTCTCTTTCGCGAACATTACCGAACCACGCAAATTCAACTCGTTCATTCGCACTTTCACATTCTTCCCCTCGGGGAAATGCGGGGAATTTTTTTGTAGAGTATATATTCTTTATTCCAAATTAAAGGGTATCACTAAGAGCACCTTAACGAAAACGGTTTTGCTGACAACGCCCTAGAACTTTTTAAATGGAAATTTTAGATCTACGAGCCGTATGTGTCCTCCCAAAAATAATGCTGGCAACCACAAGACGCCGTAGAACCGCAACATACTTTTTGTCTGTACGTGAAATGAAAAGCGATATTTAGAAGCTTGTCCCCAGCAAAAAAAACGTGTGAATGGCAGGCTTTCTTATTCCTTTCTGGGTTTGTTTAAATCACCACTTTATTTTGCACGAAGGCGCCATCTGTTGGGATGGACGATAGGTAGAATCTGGCTTCACGTTGTGGAGGTTGCAAGTTCAATTCTCGCCTGGCGCGGACTTTTTTTTTAAGGTGCCGTTGGCGTATTTTGAAACTGAAATCGAATATTTTGTCCGAACAAACGTCCCTGACTCCGGCAGAATGGGCAAAGCTCCTTTACTGGGTTTGTTTACTGAAGGCTGCCGTTGATTCTGGGCATGGAGGCTCAGTTAGCGACACTCAGAGCAACACAGCGGCGGCGCGCGTCGTTTCTTAAAAAAAATTCAAAATAACGTTTAAAAAATACGATACTATTCAAACTTGTACAAATACTTGTGTTAAAAGGTTTTCAATAAGTGAATAAACGTGTCACAGTTACACTAGCTGATTGGTTTGCAGGTCACGTGACGGGACACATATTGAAGTGTCAAGTTTCGGCACTCCGAACGGCCACCATTCCGATTTCACGAAGTTTGCTAACAAATTAAAATTATTTCGGCTAATTTGTTTATAAATTGCTTGTGGTTACCGGGTTATCGCTGGCTTTCATATCAGCTACACAACATATACGTGACAAAAAGCGGTTGTCCGTCCCTTTAAGTAGTACGTCTTGAAATCATTTGTTGATTTCGCAACCAGGAGAACTAAAGGTTTAGAAAAATAGAGCCGTGGGTGTACGATGGCAACACGTATACCTCTCATTATGAAACACGCACCACCGCAGACACTGAACTGACTTTTGCTTTTGTGATTGTGCGTGCGGGGTTCAACACCCCGGAACTATACCTTGACTATTAGGTGCACCGTGGTGTAGGGCTTCGGGTTAACTTTGAGCATATGAGGATATTTAAAACAAGCCGAAATCTGTACAGGCGGACGTTGTGGTTTTTCGCCTGCATCAGAAAAGCGGCCGCCGCGGCCGGGAAACTAGCCCTCGTCCTTCGCCTCAGCAGCACGACGCATTACGCCCTAGACACTGAGCCACCGCGGCTGGTAATGACTTTTGCTTTTAACAGTGAATCTGTTCTTGGTGAAGGCTCTGATGAAACGAGGCGTGGTAACGCGGTTCTGCGATGTGTAAATGACATACAGCCCGGCAAGGGGAGAGCAAGCGCTAAGCGCACGTTCAGCAAAATAAAATTACTCTTCAACGAGACATTTGTATAGGCAAAGCATTTCTAAACTACAATATCTGGCGGCAATGTTTATAATTGTCTACATTGCTGAGCAAAAGAACCATCAAACATATTGCAAGCAAGACATCAATATATAACTGATATTTGCATTATTCTATAGATTAAAAATACATGGCCGCGTAATTCTTGCAATATCTAATAAAAAACACGCCTTGAAAAAAGGCTTGGACCTTAAATACAAAAAAAGTGCTCGCGGCGCCCCCTCGTGACAGCGTGCCAAGCTCCAGTAACAAAAGGTTGCAGTAGATGGCACGAGCAGTGAAACGCGGCAAAAGTGAACTGGCGCGAGCGGCAATCGATCTGATGGCTTCGAGATGTTTAAAAAAGCTTAGCCTCACGATAAGGGAAGCACAAGCACTGCGCTTAGATCATAGTTTACGACGTTAAGTCAGCGAAGCTGCGCCAATTTTTGAATCGCTGAACCTTGTTTCGAAAGCAAACGAAACGGAGTTTGGTGAATCGTCACTGTATGGTAGACAAGGATGCCACCACTGCTTAAAGTACTTTCGCAAGCAGCAGTAATATTGTTTTCAACAGCCAAGCTGTTAAGCAAATAGTAATTTGTCCTGTCCGCAGTTAAAAATGCGAAGAAAATACCCAGCGTGTGCAAGTGAGCGCGTGTATCCCGGCAACCGCCCAGCAGTTAAAAAAACAAAAAAATGCCGAGCGCTCTCGTATGTGCCTGCCTCGCGCCGACCACCCAGAGTCCGCGGCGCAGGTTTGTCAAGCCAAGCATCCCGAATTATGGAGATTGACCAACTCTGGCCAAAAACAAAAAAAAAACTTCGGCGTTCGCCGTATTCGTGGCACTACTTGCTCAGAAGGAGAAAGATTCCAGCGTTCACCGCGTGATCGTGGCAACACTTGCTCGGAACGACAAAAGACACGTCATAGCGTCCGCTCCTCCAAGGTGATGTCTACTGATTATCACTTACAAAAAAAATGAAGGAAGCTCACACTTGTCGCTACAATGATGGAGTAAAGGTCTTTGCGGCACCGAAGACGAAGCAGATCGGCTGCAATCTTGGACTAAAACCGTCATGATGGTGGTGAAGATTGCGTGCAGCGTCGCTACCTTCAAGTCTTACGGGTTAGTGTGAGCTTCCTTCATTTTTTTTTTTTTTCATATTTCTAATCAATACTACTGCCCATTTAGCACACGACAGATAACCCAGGTGACTTGGTGGGGCCAAGAATGTGACTTCTTGCAGTCTTTTACTGAAGTACACCCGCCGCGGTGGCTCAGTGGCTAAGGCGTTGCGCTGCTGAGCACGAAGTCGCGGGTTCGATTCCCGGCCGCGGCGGCTGCTTTTCTGATGGAGGCGAAAAGCAAAAACGCCCGTGTGTACGAGATTTCGGCGCACGTTAGAGGTCCCCAGGTGGTCGAAATTAATCCGGAGCCCTCCACTACGGCGCGCCTCATCGCCTGCGTTGCGTCGGCGCGTTAAACCCTACAATCAATCAATCAACCTTTTACTGAAGTTTTCAGGAGGCGCTCGCGGTGTGAACCTTTTGTGAAGTCGTCTTTTATTGCCTGCAATGAAAGCAAACGCGTTTCTAATTGATACTGACGGCGTGTAATTCTGGCCTGGAGTTTCACAATACTCAATACCCAATACTCACAATACTCAATACTCACAGTATTCAATACTCAACCAGGTACTGAATATTACCACCGGGTTGGGGCGGCTTAAATGCCTGAAAATCGAGCACACAATGTTTTTTACGGTATTCTGAGTAGATGGTTTTATTGCATAAAATAACGTTTAAACTTGATTTAATTAACCGCGACTATGAAATTATGGGTTGTCTAGTTATCCAGGGTCGTTTTAATTTTCTTATGCTGTTAGTTCCAACAATAGGATCGTTCATTACAAAAATTACAAACATTTACCTATACAAAACAAGTCCTTCTTTTTATGTACAGCCTTGCTTACTTTGTCATGACCTTGCACTGACGCAGGTTGTTACAGCTTATAACACAAAACATTGTAAGCAGGAAGACGAGGAACAACCTTACTTTGTAACAATCATTGAATTCCTCGATTCATGATGGGCTTCATCTTGACTCCGTGAGCTGACCAAAAGAGTTTGCTTCATGGCGACTTCCCAAGCCCAGTCCCCTGCCTGAATTTGAGTCTTAAGCTCCGAGCTGGTAACCGCAGTCTCACTGTGTATTTGGTTAGAGCGATGCCTATCGTCTTTAGGTTGGAGCTCAGGGCATTCACATGAATGGGGTTAGCTCAACTTTTTCGACCTCACACGTTCTGCATTTTGGGGTGTACTGACCCAGGTACACCAGGGACGATTTATGAGGTTCAGGACAGTATGGTATTGTTGTTCTCTCCATGTCGTTTGTGGGATTTTTGTTATGAAATATCTGGGGGTAGGGTAAACTAGCGTTTCATTTCTGTAGTGATAAACAACGATGCGCTCTTGATAAACAACCATGCGCTCCTCAGACCCTCGCAGGCATGATTGCTCGATCAGCCAGTTGACGAGTTCGCGGGCAAAACTGTGGGCCGCTTCGTTCTCTGGATGGGACGAGTGCGCCGGAATCAAGATAATCTGGATCTGGCGCAGTTCGATCGAACTCGTTTCTTAGTAGGAGATGCCGCGTCGTAAGTTTTGTTCTTATCAAAATTACGCACAGCCGCTTTGGAGTCACTGATAATAAATTTTGCTTTGGTACTAGTCATGTCAATAGAGATTGCCGCCTCTTCCGCTTCTTGCGGCCCGCTGCTATAGACAGTAGCTGCGGTGATGTGCTTCAGTTTGTTATCGACGGCTTCAACTGCAAAGGCATCCTACACATTTTTGATTCCGCTGCGTCCACGTATACTACCTCCTCGCGGTGTTTCAACAGTTTTTCGAGTGCTTTGGCTCTAGCGTTTCTCCTTTTCTTGTGATGAATAGGGTGGATATTTTCAGGAACGCAGTAATTAGTTAGGGGGCTTTGATATATCTCTAGGGGAGAACGTTCTCCGTTGTTTGGTTCCTCCATCAGATATATTTAGATCCTTTAAGATGTACTGTAGCTTCGCGGTCTAAAAAAAACTACCACACCTAACCTCCAGTCAAAATTTTCGATCCTGTTTTAAATCACTCGCAGCCCGTAAGCGTCGCCGCAAACGTTTGATCAAAAGCAGGGCACATTGTTTGGCCGAAAGTCTGTTTTCGTCTTTTTGCATTACAAATTGAGAACTAATGCCTAAGATTCAATAGGTGAACCAAAGAATTAGCAAAATTCCCACCTTCATCGCACGCTGCCTTTGCTCTGCCGAGAAATTGACAAAAAGAAAGTCAGACACCGTAAATGTCAAGATCTGTGACCTGGACGTTGTTTACTGGGATGAGAGCCACCAATTTAGACTTCCGCCACGTTCACACGTTGCTGTGCTACCGAAAAAAGGGGGCTATGCGTACGCTGCGATACAGAAGGGTACAACACGTGGCATAAAATAGGGCGAATAACTCTGCTGCAGAGCGCATCGACGCATATGCGATCGAGGTCGAGACCGGGACAGTTTCCGCTTGTCGAGGCGCGTGCAGCCTTTGGGGGTTGTGTTCGGTGCACATTGCAAACGTGCGAGCCAAATCCTAAAAACCAGACGTATTTTTTAAATGTTTTTCGCTACAAATCATTGTGATGTACTACAGCACTAACGGTCAGACTGAAAAGGCATTCAAGACACCACGTTCGCGAAGCGACAAGAAATTAACAAGGAAAATGAATCAAGTATTCCATAATTAAACGTCTGACTCATCCCTCTCCGGTATAATTTAGCGTTGTTTCTTATAGACATTCTGGTTTGGCGCTTCTTTAGAAGCTAGGTCACTGCATTGCACTGGTGAATAGCCGGCATAATTGTTGATCTCGTAGACTTCTAGGAAGAAGGATCTTGAGGGAATATATTGTAAAACCACGAGGACAAAGCACGGAATGCGAGGAAATTCTACAACATTGTGAAAGAGCCGCAATCTTTGTGAGGTAGCCAAACAAGTATTGCAGGTTCAAAAAACACTATTGAGTAACTTCCAGCCCAAATGATGAAGCTGTTGGCAGTTTCTGCGAGAGGTTTAGTCGGTAATGACACAAGTAAGTGTACAGTACATGATAATGACGGGAGGATCTAAGATGAAATGAGCAAATAGCAAAGTACGGGAACGTCCAATGGGAAATGCGGAATGACTAGTTGCATTCATTGGTGGAGAGGACTAACCTGGATGACTCTTGACAATTGCCAGTTATATGGACATCCCTGTTGAGGCCTATGAGCCGTGTCCAGGAAACTGCTCCGCTGGTGTCATCAGCTGGGTGCCGGTTGAGATTTCCGACGTTGAAATAAACGATAACCTACTGCAGACAACGCCGGTTAAAACCTTGCGCTGTCTGGAAGATACGTCACAGGCCATACTCATCTTCTTTAACACCGACGCCAAGCCTGAACTTGTGTACTCCTTATCTATACTCGGCATAGAGTGTACGACTATACTGACAATCCAAAGCATTGTTCTCGGCGCCAGCGGTTCGGCCACATCGCTGGAACATGCAACCGGAGAGTCCGCAGCGCTCGGTGCGGAGGTGGTCATGATCGGGCTGATTGCAAGTCAGAAGAACTCTACTCGATGCCATTGCTCCCTTCATATAGTACTGGAATTGAGCACCGGCACGGCAATGCTCCTTCGAAATATCCAGAATCAGCCGACCATATTTCAGGCGAACGCGTGTGGGCTACATTCGAGATTTGTGCCCTCGAGAAATTTGTAAGCAAGCACCGCTTCTCGATAATCGCCATATCGCAATCTAAACTGTGATCCAGGGTTAGAATTTCTGGCTATTCGCTATTATTATACAGGACGGACGCGGACCGAAGCAGGGTCCTACTAGTGATTCGCAATGACCTCAGTGTACACCAGGACTCTTCTAACGACCACATCGCAGCTACAGTGAAACACAATTTCGTAAACTTCACAGTCATCACCGGCTACATGCCTCCTTGAGCGCGCTGTGACAACAAGCGTTTGCATTGCATTTTGGCCAACACGCCACCACCTCCTGTACTGACGGGTGACTTCAATGCACGTCCTCCGGCTTGCGGCAGCAGACGCCCATTATCTCGGTGAAACAACCTTGTAAACTTAGCTAGCAACGCTGGATTGCACATCGTAAACACGGGCAGCGTCACATTCGTCTGTAAAAAATATCGAGTGCCTTGGATGGGACGATAATACCTGACCCCCTGTTCACAACTGCGTGATGGTTCACTGACGCAAAAACTTTGGCTGTGACCACCTTCCCACATGTGCAGTCATCAAGGGAGTCTGTGGAGGTCCACAGAAACTCAGCGTGCACGGCACGAATTAGGGAACTTAGAGATTTTCTGGATGATGGCAATACCACTCTTGACACGCACAAGAATTTCGCTGACGCTCTTTCAAACGCGTGGGCACCATCCTAAAGGCGCTGTTTGCTCCCCAAGGAATCATCAGCCATAGACAGCGAGCACGAACGACTTCGTGCACTCCGCAGGACAGTAGAGTGGCGAGCAAGAGAAACGACGTATCTGGATGATATTCAAGCTGCTATACGGGAGAAGAAACACGGCCAAAAGCGTCTTCGCAAGCTCTCTAAACCGCGCTGTGGCCAGTTCTGCTCTCGGTTCGATCCACGCAAACCACTTACTGGTATATTGAAAACGTTTCGCACCTTACCAAGCCCACTTCACCAGTTCTCACCCACGGCTCTCCAGGAGGGAGTTAGTGAAGTAAGCGTTGCAGAGAACTTCTGCACTAAAATCATCACTCCGCCCAGCAACGTGGTAATCTCCGAGGTGTCCGCGTTCTGCTACTCAGCTACAAACGCGACTACAAACGCGACGCAACCCTTCAGAAGAACTTACCGCGGAGTTAGGAAATCTCAACTTTTATTTCTCTCCTAGCGCTGTTGGAACCACGTATTTGGCTTTACGTCACTTGGGACCCAAGGCCCTCCAGTAGTTGTTCTCCCTGTGCAGCCAATCTGGCAGATCGGGCGTCTTGAAACCCGCTGGAAGATTGCCGGGATCGTGGCGAATACCAAACTAAGAAAACCGGCAACGGATATAGACTCTTATCTGCAATTGCACTATGAACTTGTATTGGCAAGGTAATGGAGAAGATGGTGCTGGAACAGCTTGTTTTGGACCTGAAGAATCGAGAAATGTATCCATCGCAAATTTCTGGGTTTTGGAGAGGACGTAGTAGCGTAGACAAAATCTTTTCCTGGGTGCCCGATATCACCCGAGATAAAGCAGCTGCAAACATCACTATATGCTCCGAACAGCCATGCTTGCCGGGCGACCGCAGCGCCAGCTGCGGCAGGCCCGCGCAACTCTGGGTCAGTCCCGCCGCGCAGACCGCCTTCAGCGCCCGTGAGCGGAACTTTGCAAAAACGTGTGTCGTAACGTTATTTGCGTGTATATCTGCTAGATACTGCAAGGAAATGATGCAGAAATGTATTATAGTAGGCGGAAGCATCCAAATAAAACAGGGCGCCAATAAAATGCTGTCGCCTTGCTGCCGAGACCTAGGTTGACCCAACTTGTGAGCGTGTTTGAAAGCTTTGCATTCTCCCACAGATTCTTCTGTCTTTCTTTTTTCGCAGGTACCAAGCGTGGTTAATGAACCTTGAAAAGTCCGCACTAAGCGAGGGAATTACATGCTCCCGAGGTGCACGAGCAGCTTGTTAGTAGGGTGGATAAGTGTGCAATAAATTTGGTAACGAAGATGGCCCCCAAACGCACGTTTAGCAGCGTAGTTTATCGCCCAGCAGTTATACTCTGCTTCATCTAATATTTCACGTGCTTATAAGGCCGTATTAATTACATATACACACATATGGGGCGGCCACCTATAGGCGTTAGTTAACGTTCTCAAATGTTTTGCGAGTGATTGGATATCAT
>JABSTR010003699.1:0-35006 GCA_013339765.2 Haemaphysalis longicornis
ACGCAGCTGACTCGTCTCGCAACAACCAAAGCCGGAAGAGCGATCCTACGGAGGGTCGGCCTGCGCCCGCAAAGGGCCGAATCCTATTGGGGGGAAGCCCCGAAGCGGGAGGAGGTGAGCAAGCAAGTAGCAAGGCGCCTGGTGGTCCTACCGCTCCCGCGCAACGTGCACCCAGACCGCAACAAGGAGCGAAGGGTTGCCAGGGCGAGAGCGCTGGCAGAAACATACGCCGACGACGCAAAGGCGGTGTACGTGGACGCAGCCAAACACCAACGCAAGCCGAAGACGTACGTGGCAGCGGTTGTCCGGGCCACAGACGGGAAAGTACTCAACGCCTGCAGCGTCCGAGCGACGTCTGCGGAGCAAGCGGAGGAAGCCGCCATCGCCCTGGCGCTGAGCGGCACACCGGAGGTGACCACGATCCTGAGCGACTCCCGCACGGCCATCGCCAACTTTGGCCGCGGGAGCGTCGGGACGCCGGTGGCGAGCCTGCTGCCGAGGACCAAGTCAACCACGACCCATCTACGATGGTTCCCGGCCCACGTCGGAGTCATCCCAGGAGGAGCGGCCAACCGCAACGAGGAGGTGGACGTCGTCGCGCGGCGGCGCCCCCCCCCCGCCCCTCGGAAGCGGACGAGGCTGACTTCCTGGACCCGGACCCGCTACTGGACTACGGAGGAATCCTCGCTTGGTACCGAGAGGGCCGCCAAGCGTTGCCTGGGCCTCACCCGAGACTAGGGCGACGTGAGGGGGTCCTCTTACGACAGCTACAGACTGGAACAGTACTCACGCCGGCCCTAGCCAGGCACGTGTGTCCCGGACAGTTTGAAAGTGCTACGTGCAGTGTGTGCGCGCGCGAGAACTGGCAACCTTAGCCCACGTGCTGTGGGGGTGTGACGCGTGTGCGGGGGGAACCGTGCGGGACTCTCTGCCACCGGACATGGAACACTACATCAGTTCGCCTGACCATCAGGCGCAACTCCAAGCCATCCAGCGGCTCGACGCGGCCCTGGCCCGGCAAAAGCGAACGGAGGTGACTCCTAGTAGCTAGCGCCGGACCGGTCCACGCTGAGGTCTAGTGAGATAGGGGGTTGGTGAAGCCCTGCGCGGCCCGATCCACCCTTACATGCCGGATTGATATCAATAACTTTCCTTCCTTCTCCCGCACCGCGCAAGAAAAAATGAAATGGTGACTTACGTTTTCAGCGGTCGGCCGCAGTAGGCAAACCGATGTTATTCCACCAGTCAGGTATACTTCATAGAGCCACCGACACCAAACTGCACCTCACAGACACGTACAGGAGCACTACGCGTACGCTGGAAAAAGGCGGGAAAAGCGTCGCTCTCGCATATGCGCACTGCAAAATGAAATGATGACTCACGTTTTCAGCGGCGGCCGCAGTAGGCAACCGATGTTATTCCACCAGTCAGGTATACTTCATAGAGCCACCGACACCAAACTGCACCTCACAGACACGTACAGGAGCACTACGCGTACGCTGGAAAAAGGCGGGAAAAAGCGTCGCTCTCGCATATGCGCACTGCAAAATGAAATGATTTGTTGACTCACGTTTTCAGCGGTCGGCCGCAGTAGGCAACCGATGTTATTCCACCAGTCAGGTATACTTCATAGAGCCACCGACACCAAACTGCACCTCACAGACACGTACAGGAGCACTACGCGTACGCTGGAAAAAGGCGGGAAAAAGCGTCGCTCTCGCATATGCGCACTGCAAAATGAAATGATTTGTTGACTCACGTTTTCAGCGGTCGGCCGCAGTAGGCAACCGATGTTATTCCACCAGTCAGGTATACTTCATAGAGCCACCGACACCAAACTGCACCTCACAGACACGTACAGGAGTACTACGCGTACGCTGGAAAAAGGCGGGAAAAAGCGTCGCTCTCGCATATGCGCACTGCAAAATGAAATGATTTGTTGACTCACGTTTTCAGCGGTCGGCCGCAGTAGGCAACCGATGTTATTCCACCAGTCAGGTATACTTCATAGAGCCACCGACACCAAACTGCACCTCACAGACACGTACAGGAGCACTACGCGTACGCTGGAAAAAGGCGGGAAAAAGCGTCGCTCTCGCATATGCGCACTGCAAAATGAAATGATTTGTTGACTCACGTTTTCAGCGGTCGGCCGCAGTAGGCAACCGATGTTATTCCACCAGTCAGGTATACTTCATAGAGCCACCGACACCAACTGCACCTCACAGACACGTACAGGAGTACTACGCGTACGCTGGAAAAAGGCGGGAAAAAGCGTCGCTCTCGCATATGCGCACTGCAAATGAAATGATTTGTTGACTCACGTTTTCAGCGGCGGCCGCAGTAGGCAACCGATGTTATTCCACCAGTCAGGTATACTTCAAAGAGCCACCGACACCAAAAGCACCTCACAGACACGTACAGGAGCACTACGCGTACGCTGGAAAAAGGCGGGAAAAAGCGTCGCTCTCGCATATGCGCACTGCAAAATGAAATGATTTCTTGACTCACGTTTTCAGCGGTCGGCCGCAGTAGGCAACCGATGTTATTCCACCAGTCAGGTATACTTCATAGAGCCACCGACACCAAACTGCACCTCACAGACACGTACAGGAGTACTACGCGTACGCTGGAAAAAGGCGGGAAAAAGCGTCGCTCTCGCATATGCGCACTGCAAAATGAAATGATTTGTTGACTCACGTTTTCAGCGGTCGGCGCAGTAGTAGGCAACGATGTTATTCCACCAGTCAGGTATACTTCACAGAGCCACCGACACCAAACTGCACCTCACAGACACGTACAGGAGTACTACGCGTACGCTGGAAAAAGGCGGGAAAAAGCGTCGCTCTCGCATATGCGCACTGCAAAATGAAATGATTTGTTGACTCACGTTTTCAGCGGTCGGCCGCAGTAGGCAAACAGCGTAATTCGACCAGGCAGATATACCTCAAACACCTTCACCAACACTAAAGCACACGTCGCTGATCAAGAGCTTTTAGCAGAGCAGCTATACTCGGCGACAACTTTCTGCGGCAATGGAGACAAAGCCAACAAAGCCGACAAAGCTACGCGGGGGGACGGGGACTGCTTTGTGTTACTGCGCCAAAGTAGTTCTCAATAAACTAGTTTCGGTTTCGGTTTCGGCGTGACGCATACGCATTTGCTACAGTTCGTTTCTTCGCATGAGCTCTTTGTTTGAATGCGCTGAACCGCAATAACCAATCATGCAGGCATATTGGCGTCTCCTTGTCTACGTTTCATTTGATTCTAAGCAAAAGCCAACGCATTTACTGGAGAACTCGGACCTTAATATATTATAGCGTGGACGGTACCGTCGAACTCTGAGCCGCCCAGAAACGCCGTTAATTTTATCAGCGCTGCAGTTTTGAGGGCAGGCACTGATATTTAAACTCTTCTTTAGCCGAAAACTGGGCAGCACAACGCGCACGTGTAGCGTGCTTACATAGCGCAGGCTCGCTATACCGTTAGGGCAGCACACGGCACTAGGGCGCGAAGTGAAATCCCATTTGGATTGCGCTGAGTTAGGCAGGCCCCAAGAAGTTTCGGTGACCCGCAACTCGGAAAGCGTATAGGGGAAGCTCGCGCTGCAGACCCATGAATCTTGCGCTCAATCGCCACGCCTTCCTATTCCAATATCTTTGATGAACAGCGGGCTTTCGGGCGTGTCTCGCTATACTACGCGGCGCAGGTTTCATACCTTATGATAGCAGTCGTACTTCACTGGCTGAGTTGCCTATTTACAGCGTAAAGGCGTGTCAGCACTTGGACGGATGAAAAACGTAACGCTGTCTAAACACCTGTCAGGGGCGGATCCAGGCTTTTTCTGAGAGGCGGGTCAGCTCCTTTCAATGATGATGATGATGATGATGATGAGCAGCAGGAGGAGGAGCCTTATTTATTCACTGAAATTTCTGGAAAGCAAAAACACGAGGAATACAACAAGTCATCAATTCACCTTTTTCTGCGACCTGAGTGGTCATCTTCTTGGAGGTTTAAATTTAAAAATTAAGGGAGGGGTCAGGACATCCGGACCCCCCCCTCTGGATCCACCAATGACACCTGCACAGTTAGCGCTGGTCGTAAAGTTTAAGAACTGGTCACTGAACATTTTGCCAGTAATGTGGTCACTGACATCGTAAAGTACATTGCATCAGCTAACTTTGCCAAACGCCAATATATCGAGCCGTTCTCAGATTGGTGCTTAAGCCACCCCTTTCCATTTTTTAATGTGTGGTCACTCGCATACTTCTTGGGTCACTTGCCGAAAAAATCACCGTATCCAGAACACCGCAACTGGGCCTGTCAGCAGAATTTCAATTGGCTTCCAAACCAGGCAACAGAATTCGCGTTGGCCGAGTGTAGCTGCTAACTCTTCATCAACATTCCAATTGGCTGCAACAGCCTCCTTTCTTTGTCACTTACATCAAAGTTGTGGGAGCATGGCTGGCTCTACATTAAAAAATAGCTGACTGGTATTCATGGCTGTAAATTTGATGTTGGCCTCACCGTGCTCTTACTTGTTCCCAAGCCCAACACGTGGGTTCACCAGCGATGGTCCTGCCCGTCCAATTCACCAATTTTCATTTGGCGCCGACGTGACACCCCACCATCGCTAAAGTGCTCCAAAATTTCGCAAAAATGTACGACGGCGGCGGTTAAGGGGACCTGACTGGGCAAGCGCGCTGCTTCCGTTCCAGTCCGCGCATGCATGCGCAGTCGGGTCCTCACAGAACAGGGAGGATTTTGGGTCCCGGTACCCGCCGCCGCTAGCGTAGCCTACGTTAGCCGCTAGGCTAAAACTCTCTACCGACACGTGTACTACGTTACCGTACCGCCCGTACCGCTCTCGTGGCACCGAAACCCGTGGCACGGTTGGCAGCAGTAACCGCGAACGCACTTTTTCCCTATCTCGTTTGAAGAAATTCCCTGGATTTCCCTAGATTTTCGCTGTCCCTATCCGCACGCCCAGCGCTGATAAAGAGAGAGAGAGAGAGAGAAAAGACTGTATTCAAAGCGTCCGACATGGGAGGGAGCAAATCCGGCCACGCAGGGCGCGGTGCTCCCCCGTGTGTCGGGCCTAGATCCCGAGGCTACCGTGCCCCGGCCCCGCTCGGTAAGGTCGCTCGGACTACTCGGGCTCCCTCTAGGAGTTCCCTTTCGCCTCTGCAGGGCCAGAGCTGCCTCGAGCTGCTGGACGGCCCATCTCTGGTCCTTCGGCTCCGCAGAGCCCACACACTGTCTCACACGCGGCGGGTACGCACCGTCCTCAACACTGTCACAGCCCCACATGATGTGGGCCAAGGTAGCCGTCGCCCGCGCACACATGCTGCACACCTCACTCTCGAAGAGTTCCGGGCACACGTGGCGCGCGAGCGCCGGGGTCAACACCGTCTCTGTTTTTAGTTGGCGCAGCCTCACCGCCTCCCACCTGGGCGCTGATAAAGCGGGGGACACATGTCGCCGCACGCGTTTTTTCTTTCTTCTGGTGAGAGAGAGAGAGAGAGAGAGAGAGAGAGAGAGAGAGAGAGAGAGAGAGAGAATACATGTTAAAACCGGTTCGGCGGCGGCCAGCAGCACGCATGAAGGCCACAAGACCGGTTTGGGAGGGGGGAAATGCGCGCGGGTACGCGTCCCTTTCCGCTCATGTGTTTTACCCTCAACTCATAAAATTGTTCGCACTTTTTGAGCCTGCAGCGCTTCTTGGATCCGCCCAGTTTTGTAAAAAAAAATCTTGAAAGCAAAGTTTTCTAGCTCCTCCATGGTGGCGTGCGAGACAACAAACTCCTAACGCGTCGGAGACCGTGGCGAGGGGAGGGGAAGGGGGGGGGGCGGAGGGTTTCACTCACGGAGCACACTAGAGATGGCGCCGCAAACCGTTCCCCGCTAGGGTGCCTGGACGTTCCTCCTCGCTCACCCCTCCGTGAAGGGTGGAGACATCATGGGTCTATTCGTTTCACCTGCACCGCGTGAACCAGTTCAGGCGGTGCCGCACTTCGCCATTCGTTTCAGCGGTGCAGCTCGCGGCATCTGAGAGAGAGAGAGAGAGAGAAACACTTTATTAAAATCGGGCCCTGTTAGGCGGGGCGGGTGGCCAGCAGCCGCAGCTGCTCAGCGACCTTGGCTGCTCTGTCCGTCAGGGCTTGTTGCGTCGTCAGGTCAGAGCAGCCCAGCGCCGCCTCCCATAGCTCCGGGGTGGTGATTGGGGGTAGGGGGTCGTCGGGACAGGCCCACATGTGGTGCTGCACAGTGGCCTTCGCGCCGCATGATGTGCAGTTGGGAGAGGAGAATAGGGAGGGGTGAATACGGTGAAGGAGAGCTCTGTTGGGTAAAGATTCTGTTTGTAGGAGTCTCCAGAGTCGTTCTTCCGTGTAGCTGAGGGAAGGGTGGGCGGGGGGTATCGGAGGCGAGAGAGGCGGTAATACATGGTGATGTCGTGGTAGCCCAAGAGGCTGTCACGAGCTGACCTGGCTCCGTGGGAAGCAATGGGGCTGGGGTATGCCCGGGAGGTGAGCGCTCGGGCCGTTGCATGAGCCGCCTCATTGCCTCCAAGCCCAGTGTGGGCAGGAGTCCAGATCAGTTCTACTTGGGTGGTGGGTGGATTTTGCATAAGAAGTTTTAGGGCCTGGGGTGAGATGGCACCCGCAGCAAAATTTCGAATGGCCGTTTTCGAATCGGATAATATGAATTCAGGGGTTGGCCGGTGCGACAGGGCTAGTGCGATTGCCGCCTCTTCCGCCGTCGCAGGTTCGGAGGTACGAATTGTAAGGGAGTTGATTGGGGGGGCGTTGGGGGCATTAATGATCGCCAGTGCGAAAGAGGTCTTGTGCCGGTACTCGGCGGCATCTACGTACACCGTGGCGGGCCGTATGGGGTAGCGTTCTGCTAAGGCTCTAGCTCGTTGCTCTCTGCGGCGCTGGTGAATATGAGGAAGCATATTGCGGGGTAGGGGACGTACTTTGAGGCAGGAGTGGGTTTCAATGGGGATGGGGAGTTTAGGATCTCTAATAATAGGCGCATTTAGCTGTAGGCGTTGAAGGAGGTGTTTGCCGGGGTTAGTTTTGGCAAGGCGGCTTAGTTGGCTCATCCGGTGTGCCTCTATCAGCTCTTGGGCCGTGTTGTACACCCCTGTTCCTTCTAGTCTGGCAGTGGAGGTGCCGGGTGGGAGTTGCAGAGCAGCTTTGTACATTGTGCGGATAAGGCAATTGATTTTGGCCAGTTCTGAATTAGAGGGGAGGAGGTACGGGAGAGCATAGGTGATCCGGCTAACAACGAATGCTTGAACGAGGCGGAGCCTATCTGCTTCCTTAAGCCCATGTTTTTTGGAAGCGATGCGGCGAAGGAGTCCGATGGTTTGGGAAACATGTGAAGAAAGGCGCTTGATGTACTCTGTGTTTGAACGATTACGGTTTATGACTAGGCCGAGGATTTTGATTTGTGGGACAACTGGCACAGGCTTTGAATCTATGTAGATTTGGATGTTGGGAGTTGTGCGGTTTGCGCGCTTCGGATTGAGGAGAAGTAGTTCTGATTTAGATGGGGAGCATTGTAGGCCGGCTATAGTGGCTCCCTCAACCACGGCTGACGCTGCTGCTTGGAGAGTCTCCTCTACTTGTGCGTCACTACCTCCGCTTGTCCAAAGTGTGATGTCGTCTGCATAGAGGCTAAAGTGTAGGTTGGGAATGCAATCTAGAGCCTTTGGAATATGAAGGAGGGCTATATTGAAAAGGAGAGGGGATAGCACAGCTCCTTGCGGAGTGCCTACTGGGGGTAGGTGAAGCTCGCCTGATTCTAAGGTGCCTAATCGGAGGGTTGCAGTCCGCGAGGAAAGGAAAGCTTTAACGTAATTGTACGTTCGTAAGCCAGGGGAGATAGAGGAAAGGCCATTGAGGATTGATTGATGTGAGACCCGGTCAAAGGCTTTCGTGAGGTCTAGTGCTAAAATCGCTGCTGTGTCAGACTGTTGGGGAGAAGAAATGATGTCGTGGTAGAGTTGGAGATGTACATCATTTGTCGAGAGTCCGGCCCGGAAACCGAACATGGTGGGAGGCAGGGCGTTGGTTTGGTTTATGTGTTTGGTGAGTCTGGCATGTATGATATGTTCAAGCACTTTTCCGATGCAGGAGGTGAGAGAAATCGGCCGGAGGTGATCTAAGCTTAACGATTTTCCGTGCTTGGGGATGAGTGAAATGTTCGCATGTGTCCATGACGCTGGTAGTGTGCCTTCTTTCCAGTGTTTGTTGTAGAAGTGTGTGAGTGTTGTAATGGAGTTGTCATCAAGGTTGCGTAATATTTTGTTAGTTACTCCGTCTCTCCCAGGAGCCGAACTGGTTTTGAGAGTGAGAAGAGTGGCTCGGACCTCTGCTTCAGTTATATCCGCGTCGAGGAGTGTGTTGGGTGTTCCTTGGTAGTCTGGTAGGGGGTTACGGTCGCCAGTAGGGATGTATTTTTCTTGAAGCGAAGAGAGGAGTTGTTGTGGGGTACCTGGGTAGGAGTGGACAAGCTGGGCCATGCGGTTGGTCTGAGCAGTTTTGGATTTATGGGGATCGATGAGGTGACGGAGGAGGGACCAGGTGCGCTTCATGGTAAGGGTACCTCTGAGCTTGTCACAGATTTCTCCCCATCGGGCTGCGGCTAGTTCTGCTGCGTACTTTTCCGTTTTGTGGCTTAGCTCTGCAATTTTCTTCCTGAGGCGCTTATTATGTTTATTTGTCCGCCATTTTCGCCGAAGGCTGCTTAGTGCAGTCCACATATTTTTGAGACGGGAGTCTACCATTTCAGCCGGGATTTCAGGGTCAAGCGGTTGGTCGTGGGCTTTTTTGTCTCGAAGGAGGTCGGCTACCCATGTATCTAGGGACTGTACTGTAGAGGATTCAGTCAGTTGTTCGTTGCGAGTGGTCCTGAAGGCGTGCCAGTCTGTTATGTATTGTTGTTTGTGTTGGGGGACATAAGTGCGTTGAAGGGGGATGGTGAGCTGGATGATGCAATGGTCACTTCCAAGAGTGTGGTCCATGTTGTGCCAGTGTGCATTGGATATGCGATGGGTAAGAGTGAGATCTGGTGTTGTGTCTCGTTGCACACTATTGCCAAGTCTGGTTGGTATGTCAGGAGGGGTTTCTAGTGTGAGCCTGTGCGAGTGAAGGTGTTCCCAAAGTAGGCGGCCTTTTTTCGAGATTGTAGGATAACCCCAAGCTGTATGTTGGGCGTTAAAGTCGCCTACTACTATGAGGGGGTGGCTTTGTGCCTCTCTCTTGGCTAGCGAAAAAAGTTTGTTGAAAGTGTGCGTGTATTCTTTGGGGCCGCTGTATATGTTGAGCACGTGTAGTCGGGGGGAGGACGGAGTTTTGGAGTAAATGACGACCATGTCGTGAGGGATAGGAACGCTGTCAAAGTGCACTCGCTTGGCTGGGACGTTACGGTGCACTAAGATTGCGGTGTATGGGTTACGGGGGTCTTGGAAGGATTGGTAGCCACCTAGTTTGGCGTGGGGACCAGGTTCTTGTAGGGCTATTATTGAGGGGGGTTGGTCGGACGAGGCAGTTAGCATCTGTAAGTTGGCGCGTTTCCGTTGGAGGCCGCGACAATTCCACTGCCAGACTAAGAATTCTTTATGGGATGGGGGCATCTGTAATGGGGACATCTAATACTGGGGCTACCGGAACGTTGATGGTGGTAATTATTCGCTGGAGGTAGCTATGCATTTCCGCTCTTATTGCCTCTATGGTTCCCTGCATGGCCGCCTGGTTGCTAAGCAAGGATTGGTGGAGATTAGTGTACTCCGCTTTCTGTTCTTCCAGGGTATGTTCTAGCCTCCCGAGACGTTCCTCTAGCTGCTGAGGAGGCTGGTCCTGAAGTTCATCTTGGGAGACGGAGCAGGCTTTCCGTTTTTGTGGTGGGGAGGTTGAGTTCTCCTGCTGGGAAAGGGGAGCTGAGTGAGACTGATTTTTAGCAAAAAGTTTTCGCGCTTGAGAGCAGCGTTTTCCTCTCTGAGAGATGTGATTTCAGCGCGGATAGTCTGCAGTTCTCTAAGTACGTCTGCTATGGATGTACCTACAGGGGGGTTTTGGGAAGCGTGTGGGTGCTGGGAGCTGGGAGGGGCGCTTGGGCTGCTCACCTGCTGGGACTGTGAGCCAGGCGATGACTTGAGGAGTTGGCGCTGGGGATCAGAGGGAGTCCTGCTGCCTGTTGACTTGTGCGTTGCGGACTTGCGGTCTTGGGCTTGTAGTGGGGGGAAGGAATCAAGTAGTGGAGGGTGGCTTTGGGACGCGGCTTGTGCGTAGGAGAGCGTCCGTGGTTTGGGCTGGTAGCGGCGCGGGCAGTCCGCCGAACCTGTAAGGTGGCTTCCTTCACACACTATGCAGCGTGGGTTGCAGGGGTGATTTTCATGAGCGTTGGTAGCGCCACAGCGAGAACAGCGGGGTACAGTTTGTTGGGTAGGGCACACGTCCTGGCGATGACCCGTTTTCCAACAGCTGATGCAGGCTTCGGTTTTGCGCCGGAAGGGTCGGCAGCGATAGGTGGCGGCCCGGTACCGAACCCAATACGGGACGTGAGGTCCGTCGAAAAGTATTTGGGCCATGTTGGAGCTGTTCAGTCGGCGGACGTCGAGGATTTTCAAGTGGGGGTTATAATTGATGATGCTGTGAGCGATTTGTTCAGGAGTGTCCGTTTCTGGGATATTGAAGATTATGCCCAAGGAGGTATTTGCCGGGGCCGGAACGTGAGCCGCGACGTCATACCGATGTTCTCCAATGAGCAGGGAGGAGATTCTAGAATAATTCATTGCACGTGCCTCCGAGGGAGTACTTATTACGATGAAGTTGGATTTGGCTTGAATGCGTATTTGATCCTCACCATTTCGTTCAACATTTGCGTGCTGTGGAATTGTATCCGCCAGAACCGCAAGGGAGAGCTTGGCGAGGGCTAGTCCGCCTCTCGGACGCAAAACAATCTTGACGTCGGTCACAGGGAGGGGTTCGACTGGAGTTATTCGACGCAGGGGCTTTTTGCGGCCTTTGCATAGAGAGCTTGTAGAGGTTGCTTGGGGACTTGCCTGTTAGGATTGTCTCTCGGTACAACGGAGAGCTTGCTGCTTGCTTCGTATAGTTTTCCAGCCAGGTTGAAGCAGTTCGTCCGGGGTGATGGGTTCACCGTCAACTTCGCTTTCCATAGCGGCGGGGCGGGCGACGAGCTTCAGGGAGCAGCTGGCCGCCTGGCGTGCTCGGGGCGAGTACAGCCGCGGTCCTAGGCCTGGTTAGGCCTAGCAGTGCGAGCGGCGTGGTCCGGTCTTCCAAGGCTTGCAATTTCGAGCTGGTGGGGTGGATGACCATAAACATTGTTACCCGGGGTTCCTGAGTGCTTCCGGTGACCCTGTGGCGAGCTTCAAGGTCGATGGTCGGGGCGTACCGCACTTAAAGCAAGTAAAATACGGAGCCGTTGTGAAGCGCGAACGCTTGGCGCGGCCCCCTAGCGGGCTTTTTCCGCGGCACCTGAGCCGCGCCGTTCGATTCACCGGTGGTGCCGACGGGTGCAGGACGGGTTCATGGCTTTGCCTGACTCCCTGCCGAGGAGGTGCAGAAGCAGACGAAAAATGTGCAGGTCTGGTTCCGCCGATGGCGGAACCCGCTTTGCACCGCGCTGTGAACTGGTTCAAGAGGTGCAGGCTGAATCGAATAGACCCGATCCTTTGCGGGGTCCCTCGCCGCCCCGACCGGTTTTCGGAGCCACCGACCGCCATTACGAACCCCCGCTACTGCGGCGGAACCACCGAATTGTGCAGCGGCCGACGTGCTGTAGCTGTCTGGCCGCGATTAGCGGCTCAAAATGCCTGGTTGCTGCGTGCCTCTGTGCACAAACCACTGCAGGAATGGTTGGCGAATGCTGGCGAATGTTTCTCTGGTGGTATCTTGTGCAATATTTTTAATTGATCAAGTGAACGTGCTGAACCAGACACTTACTTTTGGGATTTCATTGCATCATTTTGAGTATTATAACGAGATATGGCTGTGTGTAGCAAACTGGGAGACTTTCTGTCGTAATCAGTTCCCCTTGAATTATATTTCATGACTTCTCGCTTTCTTTGGTTGTGTTTGTTTGTTTTTAACTTTTTACCAAATGATCCCCAATTCTTTTACTTTTAAATATGAATCGATTGTGAATCGATTTTTCTTTTTTCTGATAGTTTTCTTACAAGTTCCCCTCCTCCATTTTTTGGAGTTAGGTCCACTAGAGCTGTGCACGGGCCCGGGCCGGCCCGAAAGCCCGAGCTCGGCCCGACCCGCGGGCCGGGCTCGGGCCGGGTAGCACGCATTATTTCGTGCCCGGGCCGGACTCGGGCTTGAACCAAAATTTTGTCGGGCCGTATATGATAAAAAGACGATTGCACTTAGAAAGCCTTCACATCAATAAAAGAAACGTCTGGGTCCCATCAGCTTAGTTTGTGCTGCTGAGCATGAGGTCGCGGGTTCGGTTCCCGGCCGCGGCGGCCGCTTTTCTGATGGAAGCGAAAAGCAGAAACGCCCGTGTGTACGAGATTTCGGCGCGCGTTAGATCCCCAGGTGGTAAAAATTAATCCGGAGCCCTCCACTACGGCGCGCCTCATCGCATGCGTTGCGTCGGCGTGTTAAACCCTACAATCAATCAAACCATCAGCTTAGTGGGAGAGAGCGGGCCAGAAAACGAGGGCACTCCAGCCACCGACTACAACATGATTGTATTTGCTCTCTCCTTTTCAAACTAAAACAAACAGAACAAATGTGGCCTGGATTTCGCAGTGTTTGCAGAGTTTGAAGAACCAATTTTCTAAGCAGAGCCCATAATTATTTCGCGCAAGAATTTCTTTAGAGCCGTGACTAAAGGCAAGAAAGAACAGAAGCGTAGATAAAATCATGCTGCCAACGTAACTAGAGGGAAAGACAAAAATCAAACGGTGAAACCGGACGCATCGTCTGATCAAATTTCAGCAAGGAATGGAAGAAAGAAAGCAAGGTGGCAATATCTGTTGAGAATTACAATAATAAAAAAATCCCCTTACTCGGAATCATTTAAGGTATCCTCGGGTGCGCCTTGATTTCGGAGACTGGCAAATGAAGTGGCAAATGAAGTTATACGGCTACCGAAAAAAAAAAGCTTCTACGTGAGGATAAGTTGTACAAAGTTCGGTCCAAGTTTAAAGGAAATTTATATCTTAGGCAGTCGTATTCGCTTTGTGCTTACGCTTTTTAGGTTAACAACAAACCTCTTCAAGTTCATGTTAATATCCTGTCGGACTAGGGATGATATTTAACAACACTCTGGCGGGCTCGGGCCGGGCTCGGGCTCATATTTTAGAAGTTTGTCGGGCTCGGGCTCAGATTTTAAATATTCGTCGGGCTCGGGTCGGGCTCGGGCTCAATTTTTATAAATATCTCGGGGCCGGGCCGGGCCCGGGCCGTGTCTCTATCGGGGCGGGCCGGGCCGGGCCTAGCAATTTCGGCCCGTGCACAGCTCTAAGGTCCACCCCCTCACCCAAAATAAACTTCTGCATGCTGCGCCATTATTTACTGTACCTATTAAATGGCTTCGCCGATTAGGCATTTTTGTTCATTTACAAAGCGTTAAAGGGGCACTGACACAAAAATTTTGCATCTTGTTTTTTTTGTTGCGATAAGTAGCTAGTAACCTACTTATAACCTGTAGAAACCTCATTTGCTTCAGCGTGCGACGGTTGTTTAATTAGAGGCATTTTCAATGCGGCCAGTCGCAGTTTCGGTTTCAGCGAGTGCCGCGAAACGATGGATTTTGTGGATTTTGTGTGAACAAAGCTGACCACGTGACCGTGGGAGGGATATCACAGTTACAGAGCAGAGCCGCCGTAGCACTGTCGAATCCGCATCGACGGCAGTTTCTGCGAATGCCCCCCCGTACTGATCTCGTGAGGCGCCTAATTAAAAAGCGACCGTGGATGTGACGCAGGCGCTGCGAGTGCAAATGCTACCGCGGCTAACGAACGACGCGCGACGCTCGAGACGGGTGGGTGGCAAGACGCGCGCTGGGAGCAGCCGGCCGGTCTGCCTACAGGTCCGCCTACAGATGTGTTCGGCTTAGCACTGCGGCGGATATTCGAGTGCCGCTCTCGTAAGCGGTGCAGATGACAATTTTTTTAATGCAACCCGCCATGGCATCATTAACTCCTTTCTCATGTAAGCCACCATGGTCGGGACTTGGGGACAATTTCGTGCAGCGGTAACAAGCTATCACTCGAGCTACCTGCGCCGGCGTGGGCCACTTCGCGGCCGTGGCCGCCGCCTGCACAGCGACCGTGCGGCTTGCTCAGTGGCCTTTCGTGCCTCCGGCGCGTTTCCGCATCCAATGGTAATAAACAGTAATAGAAAACAGAGTGCCTGGAATCGCTGTAGAACTTTGGTCGCGGCCAGCTGCCCGATGAGCTGACGAAATCACGGCGCCTCCGCCGCCAACGATCGGGTCGTTCGTTCTCGAGAGGCAGAAGCTCCGCCCTCCGGCCCTCGATTGGAGCGGCGAGCCGGCAGTGCGGAAGCGGCAAACACAAACTCGTGACGTGTTTGGATGTTGTTTATTTACACTTGCGCGTGGTCCTCTGCTGGCCGCTCGGTTGTGTTTCGCACACTTCGAAATTGATTTTAAATATGTTCTAGGCTGTATTCACCGCTGATATTTTGCAGATGATGTATATGTGTTCCCACCAATCTATCTCCGAAGTTATCTCGTCTTCAAAATTTTGTGTCAGTGCCCCTTTAACATTTGGGGCTTCTTTGCAGATTTTTTTTATGTGTTAACCGCGGTGCTTTAGATAAGCCTCTGCTATTTCGTTCATTAACTTTCAGCTTTTGTTTTCCCCTTGTAGAAACAACTACATACACTACTACAACAACTGAGTCCTCGCTTCGCCATTTGCGCAATATCTTGCATATACAAGGTATGCTTTTTGCGGCTATGATTTTCAACAAAGAAGGCTCATGAGTAATATCAGATAACTGCGAAATCAGATAGACTTAGTGGAAGAACAGAGCGATACATGTAACATACCTCTTCCGCGAATCTTTGCACAATACATTGCCGGTCGAACGCACTTATATAAGACGCAACTTTTTCGCAGATGAGATTTAACACCAAAACTAACGATCAAGAAGCGAGCCTCATTGATGCATTATTATGCGTGTTACATTTAAAAGTGTAGAGACATTGCGCTGACTTAAGTTTACAAAACAAAAAAGTAGGAGACGCACTATAGAGTCTATTCACATGACGTCACAGCAGGCCAAAAAGCATGTTGGCAACCCAGGTTCGACGCTACCGGGCGGCCGACGCCATAACGTTGGCGGCACTCGCAGGGGCGCACAGCCGGGCCGGCCGAGCCACAGCCAAATAGTGTAAATGGTGTAAATGCGCGAGCATTGTTGTTTTCGTGCGCGGCATTGACGGTTGTCTGATCATGGATGATGGGCCTTCGTTGAGCTTGAGTGCTTATGCCTTGAATTGGGGCCAGGCGCCAAAAAGCGTTACGAAGAAAAAGTAGCGATGTGGCGGCGGCGTGGATCGTTGCTGCTGGGACGACTCCGACCGATGTGTACCGACGCTACGCTTCTGCCTACATTGGAAGACTCGGACATAAAGGACTACCTCGTTCACTGCGACAAGTTTCGTGACACACGACAATTTAAGGCCACTAAGTCGCTAGCGGCGCACAATTATTGTGACCAGTGGCTTCGTTCGGCAGCCGCGGTTGAAAGCAAGTTGGAGACCGCGTCATTGTGCGCGGAAAGGTACGCACTTTTGTTAAGTTTTAAAGTGGCTTGCCAAGTCACCTTGGACTAACCGCTGCGACTACCTTTGTAATTTCGTACGACAAAAACCGGTCCTCTAAAGTAGAGATGCTGTAATTCTAAAACATGTGAGACATGCGTAAGTTTAGAGCGCCGTTGCTCCTCGCCCCGTACGGGCGAGGGAGCGACAGCCGGTTTAGACTTGGTTGCTTTGACACGTTTCAGCGCTGTTTCAAAAGTTAAATGCTCCTTAAGCTCAAAATCGTGCGTTCTCGAACCACAGCATCGAAATTCCCGATGAACTTCACCACGAAGCTGTGTTACGTTTTCCGCGATCGAGTATGAACCGCAGTTAACGGGGGAACTCTCTAACACAGCCCAAAAAAAAACCACAACTGAAATGTTTTGTAGTGGAAAAAGTGGAAAATTTCATGGAGAACAATGTACACGTTATCCTTCTCCAAATTGGCTTTCCCTACTAGCTCCAAGAAAAATGCCATCAACATCAGTCTGAGTGACTGTAGTAGCCTTCACACAAGTTTTGTTACTGATACAACTGCCAATAGTGTTGACAGGTTTGTCTGCACTGAGCTTAACATGTGATTCCGTCACTGTTTTCTCGACATTTACATTCGCAGGTGAATCACTCCCATGCCCTGACTACGGAGCCACTGGAGCCATGGCTGCTTCAGAAAAAAGATGGAAAGTAGAGGTAGGCCACTGCACTTGCATGGCAGGACTTGGGGAAGCCTGCTCTCACGTCAGCGCTGTTCTGTACTACTTGGAGGCAGCTGTCAGGCATCGAGATGGCCAAGCATGTACTGACAAGAAAATCGGATGGCTTCCACCATATTTAAGTAATGTGCCCCCTGCGAAGCTTTCAGAGATTGATTTTTCATCGGCAGCCATGAAGAAATGAAGGCTTGATGGAGCTAGCAAAACAACAAGAAAAAAGGCAAAAGCACCGATTGATAAACCCTCAGCCGAAGAGTGGAAGGTATTCCTGGATGAAATCAAAGATTCCGGGACACAGCCTGCCGTACTTTCTGTCACACAAGGTTACTGCGATGAATTTGTACCTGTCGCGGTGAAATACTCATCGGCCATCCTTGGAAACCTCACAAGGATAAGCCTGCAACGTGGGATGAGGTGCAGGAGGAGAGTCGGATGTTCGCACAAGCTTTCAAGGTGGAAACAGAGGTATGCAGTACAGGCAGCTTTCTTATCGCGGCAGGTTGGATGGCCTTAATAGAGGGGTTTTGAAAAATGTCGGGAAAGTACATTGTTGGGCATTCCTTTTGGATTGTAGTCAGAAGTAGACACATCTCCCATATTCACGTGTGCGCAACTTTGCAGGTAGTGAGGTGCATACTGTGTAAGTGGCGTTGTTAGCCCGCATTGCTCTTTATCAATGTGCCTGCTAAAATGTCTTTGCGATGAGCTTTAGTACTTTTGTATGACTAACTTCTACAAGCTCATTAATGACCAGTGTATATTACGCAAAGATTAGGCTCAACCTACACCTTTCAGTGCCTCTGGAAGGTAATGCGCTAAAGGTGCACAAAGGTTGAATAAACCCATGAATAGTGTCTGCAGGTGCACCATATGTGCTTGTCTAATTGAGGAGCCAAAAGTGCCGAGTCTTGGTGGTGTTCCATCCTACTTGTTGTTTGCACATTTGTGTGTAATTATGCCAGCCGCCGTGGGTATTTCTTTCCCAAATCATTTCTTTTCACTGTTGATGTGCAGCTGCCCAGAGTGAACTTATCTGCTTTGTGACCATGCTTGATTTGCTTTTTTACAACGCAGGCAATCATTGCTGTTGCGAAGGCGACAAAGCAGCAGGCTGCCTCAGCATTGTGTTTCAGATTCAGAGCAGGGGCGAATCACTGCCATCGATGGTGCATGCTGTCTGCCGGACAAGTTTGACTCGTCCATCCGTCTCCATTGTGAAGCGGATTTGTTACCCGGAGGAGAGCAGCTTTTTTTCTCCTTCCACGGACTGAGGGACGCCGCAAGGAGGATGTCGCCAGACAAGATATGTGGCTCAAATCTCAAAGCATCACTAGTTCTTTAAGTGTGAGGCTGCTGGTGGCACATTTCCACAGGAATACCCTTACATAGCGGTGAGCCCTGATGGCCTCATTTCATGGGCTTGTTGTGGTAAGGGGCTTGCTTGAAATAAGTGCCCTTATTCAGCAGGCTCAGTACAGAATGTTTTGAACAAGAAAAGATGGACTGTTTAGAATGCCTTAAACAGTGGTGCAGTTAATGTGAAAAGGTCACATGCTTTACTTTTGCCAGGTGCAAGTGCAGATGCTGGCATTGCCAACGCACCTTTTGCGATTTCATGGTAGTGGACCCCACAAGAATGGCACGTAGAGCGCATTCTTTTTGACTATACGTATGCATGGAGGTAGTGCAAACATGCAAGAGCTTTTTTGAAAAGCTTCTGCTCCCAGAGCTGATGTTCAAACATTGGACTGCGCTTCCTCTCCAATCATCAGTCAGTGATGTAGATGAGGAGGAGGATGATGATGGGGGTGTTGCACAATACTGCTACTGTGGCGGTGAAGAATATGTATAGATGGTTGAGTGCAGTGGCAAAGACTGCATAGGCAAAGGGGTTTCATTTTTCATGTGTGAAACTAAAACGGAGCACCAAAAGCCTGAGGCTGTGGCACTGCAGAGACTGCAAGCCCCGGAAACAAAGTAACTGCTGCAATGGTAACTACCCTTACAGTTTAATATTTTTAGGAATCGCAGTGTTATCAGTATACAATTGTGCGACTAAACTGTGGAGTAGCTTTGTGCCGCTCATTGTTATAGTTTTGCTGGAACTTTTTTTTTCTTCAGGAGGACATACTTGTTATAGAGGGTGGGCTGGAAGTAACAGGTGCAGATGTACTGCTGTGTGTTTGGAAGGGAACTTTGAGGCATATTCTTTGTTGACATCTTAGCATGAGGATGGCATGTGAATTTGCTGTTTCTTGTAAAGTGAATTGCTCGTTTGTGAGCAGTTGTATTTTCAATGCAGGAATGTGTCCTCATTGAGTAAATAAAAGGCAGCAACTGTCAACATCAGAGTTGCCCCTGGAAGGAAGTCTTATATTGAGCGCTGTGCCCTGAACCAGTCAGGTGGTCTAGTTCCTTCACATGGCACTCGTGTTCACTAATATGTATAGCAGGGCTCACGCTGTTTCTAATATTTATAGATTTCTGTTTTGTTTGCACATATTGAAGCAACCCATTAAGTGCCAGTCTTTTTGCATGCATAAAAAGTGTCTCGATCTTCCATTAAATCTACACAGAAAAGTGTGGGAGGAGGAAATGCTTATTACAATAGTAAATTTCAATCACAAGAAAGCAACAGAGCAAATGCATATGTACACATGTTTCAATAGGGAAGAGCATGTGACACCTAAAGAGGGCACCTAAAAAGCGTTGCTGTGCCTCTCAGCGCACGAGAACAGAAGTCGACATCAATGTTGGTAGTCATTAACAATATGCTCTCTTGTTTACCCTGATCGCATGGCTCACATGATGCCAAGGCACAAAGGAATAACATGATACCAGCAACTACAGAAAACAGACTGGCAGCTCATAACCAAAGTTGTCTTCCGCTATCCTGGGTGTTTGCCGATAGGTCAGGGGGAAATTGCAGGCACGTATGATTGATTGTAGGGTTTCACGCGCGGACGCAACGCAGGCGATGAGGTGCGCCGTAGTGGAGGGCTCCGGAATAATTTTGAGCACCTTGGGATCGTTAACATGGGCCGAAATATCCAACACACGAGCGTTTTCGCTCTTAAGTAATTGGATGCCTTTTCCTAAATTTAATACTAACCACGTCGGGAATACATATAGCAGTAGATAGTGTCACTGGCTAACAAACGTATTGACCGGGCTCAACGAGCTTCCCTCGACCCTGTTAGAGAGCTCTTCAGGGAAAACCGAAGAGAATCCGAAAATTATATTACCGAGCACCACCGAACGGCTGACACCGAAGATTCTGCACTTGAAGCGCTAAATGCGTTCCGCAACATGTTGCGCCTTCTTCCGTTCGACTTGACAATCAGGGTGGCCTGGTCAGTTGGGTCAAATATTACGGTGTGGTGGAAAATTTTCGTTGGGGTTTATTGCTCATGCGGTCTCCCGTGATTGGCTGTGCGGCTGAAAACGTTGCGAAAAGCAGCCTGCACAGCCAATCCACGTAAGACAGAACGAAGAAATCAACCCAAGCGGAAGTTTTCCGCCACCCTGTAGTATTTGCCCTAGGTGAGCATGTCACGACAGGACCAACACAAAAAATTAGTTGCACTGCATGACAATGATTCTCGTGTTTTTTGTTGTTGAGAAAGAAATTCTGCTTCGCCTCCAAATGTGACGATGAAGCGGCTACGTGACTACACAATTCACATTGCCCTGCACAAGATGTGCGTACTGCATGTTGGAGCTTCGCTTGAGCGGGGAACTGACACGTGGCTGGAAAGCTCTCGTCGTTTTCATCACAATTCCGGTGCGACTGGATAATGCACTTCATGTTAATGCTATCAAGATCCCTTCAAGCTTCTGCTTTCTTTTCATTACAAATGTTAAGCGCGAATGAAAGTAATGCATAGCTTTTGTGAGGGTGTAAGCGATGGTATAGGCTGGGCAGTGGTTAGGAGTGCAGGAGTTGTGCCCTCCCCCTGCCCCCATCTCCCCCTAAAATGTCTGAGGGTCAGTGCATTTTTCCGTAGCTGGAACATTTCCCTGAAGACCAACATTTCCCTCAGTGATCAACAGTGTACACCTTTGAAATCAAAACCACTCGGACGTCGCCATTTTGGACTGTTCCATGCGCGCGCATTCAAAGTGCTAAGAAACTGACTTTAGAAGTCGTCTGCGCATACTCCCAACGGCCCAGAAAAGAGGCGGATGGACTCTGCTGATCTGATATAAAAAGGTGTATACAGTGCTAACGTCGCTGATATTGAGACAACCTATCAACGTAAATAAAATGAGGCGATGTCAGTGACGCCGTGTGGTATCGCAATCCCGGTGGGCGTGAACGCGGGGACGCGCGGATTCCGCTGTTATCGTCATGAAAAGTACGACACAGCACCAACGCGCATGCAAAATGCAAGATCAGCGCCGAAGAATCGTACCGCGCCATGGACGCCCTTTCTTGCCGATCTGCCAGCAGCCCCATCGGGAAGGTGTACTAGGGAGCGGGGGTCTCATGATATTCCCGAAAGGATTGGTGTGTGTGGGGGAGTGTGTAAAAAAACTGCAAATGTGTTAAGATATACAGGCAGCAAGACAAAGAAATACGAACCGCGGAGCGCAGAGCCTCCGGTGCATGCTGCGTCATCAAGCTGTCAGGTTAAGAAGCTCTGCGCATTCGCTGGTCTTTTACACATTGAGAGTATGGCCTGCACTAGATCGGATGCCTATTCAGTGAGCCGACGCTTATATTTATTTCGTTGCGCATTTAAGCACCACTGCGCAGCTCCCCAAGGAGCACACTGCGGGTCCGTATGACAGGAGGGTCATTTTGCTTGCGGCGCTAGGCAGCACTGGCTTGTCGTTACCGATGACATCCGCGCGTGCATTTAACTTTGCTGGTGCCTGTTTACTCAAAATTGGAGATGTAAGACGGTTCTTTTAAGGACGGTAGTATTTCCTGGGCTACTTTAAACGCGGAACATTTGGTCTGTCTGTCCGTCAGTTCCTCGATTCAGCCGCCCTGCCAAAAGGTAAAAGAATTCCTGAACGAGGAAATTCCGTTCGTACCGTGTTTACCGGGACGCGACTGCGCCTGCGCGTGCGGGCACGGCGAGGAGGACACCCTCCACCGTGACGAATGCGCAGGCCGGGCGAGGGCCGGCCCGCGTAACTAATTGGCCCAATCGAAACGAATGCGCAAGTGTCCACTCGGGTACCGGCGAACGCAGTACGAATGGAAAGGACGGAACAGACGGAGAGCTAAAGCTCTCTACTCTCTACGCGTTCTCTATTAGGGGCGAAGCCCCTTAGGGGCTCGGGCTGGTGGCGTCTCCTGTAGTCGTCGTAAGCGTCGTCTCATGTAGTCACGGTACTAAAACACCGGGAAACTCATTTACGCCTCGCACTAGAACGTAACGCGTACAAAAAAAAAAAAAAAAACCCGGGACACTCGGTTACGCATTGCGCTAGAACGCCTCGTGCTTCAAATACACGAGACTTTTGCCGCAAAGCTCTACCCCCCAGCGGTTTCATCTCTGTTGGCAAAAACGCCAAGGCGCCAAGAATGCACTTCTACACTGCATGCTTCGCCCCTCCGCCGGTTTCACGTTAGTGGAGATGGCCCGGGATTCTTTTTCAAGTTTCACTTTGATCAAACCCGCAGCACAGACTGGAACCTGAGTACGTGTGAGCTACTGAGCTTGAGGATTTTGCTTGCCCTATCATCCCATCGGCATTTGAAGTACATCTCTGTCGCACTGGCCTTGTAAATAGTGGGTGCCCAGCCAAAGAGAAGGAGCCAAATGTCCCAAAAATGTTTTAAAATTAACTTCATTATTTCTTTCACCAAGTGAGGGAATCGATGCAAAATTTTAGTACTTGGAGGAGTTAATTGGAACAAACGTGTGCTACAAAATAAACTATCGGAACAGCAAACGTAAACATCGAGAAATTAAGGCTTCGACGGAAAAGAGATTGTGAACAACGCTCCCGTTCTTGGTGCCGAAAGTTTGTTGTTTGTGGTCGGCGTCCTCACTCCTTCTGGAAACGTCGAAAAAGTAGTGAAATGAATGACGTGTGCACTCTGTTAAGTTTCCTGAGAAGTTGCTTTTGCTAAAGTGCAATAATGTCACTTCCTGGGGTTTCCAATAAAATTGCGTACTTCTCTTAATGATTCACCTTTATCAGTAACTGAGCAGTGCGTAATGTATTTGGTTGTAAATACATGACGCTGCAGAGAAAATGTATGTCCACAGCATGATCTTGCTGAAACAAAAGTGTTTTAGTGGCTATCTGCATTCCGGGATACCTTTTTTCTGTGTCTGCAGAGGTTTCTCTAAAATATACCGTTACGTCAAAATATAAATGTATCTAAGTATCCATATTTTAGGCGCCAAACACGTGCATCACGATATTTGTACTACGGAATAATTTTAAGGTATCTCTACCAAGCCCTGAGTACACCTTAAGCCTGCCGAGTCGCGGGCGGGTGACTACGGCGCGCCTCATAGCCCTAGTATATAGCTACGGTGAAATAAACACTTAACACGTGAAAGGTTGTTAGACAGAAAAAAACGTTAAAATAAAGTTATTATCATTATCATCAACGTTAATTGTGCCGAAAAAAATTAAGAGAGAATTGCCGTTTGAACAGGTAATGTTGATTCTCATCAAACTGCTTCCCCGAAGGCGCTATACCACAACGTACATTTCTGAAAGTTTCTATACAGAGGGACGCAAACGCACACGTAATATTGGCGGAATGTATCAATGTGCAAATAAGTAAACTACAGAATTACGAAAGACTATTGATATCAACACCGCAAGCGGTACTTTACTTTTAATCTAGATATCGCCTTCAATACCTTTCGCATACATGTGTTTCAGTGTATGCTACGTACTACAGCGACAAGGGCACATTTATGTCGCGGGGCCCCTGGCGGAAAAATATGAGTTCGATTAATTGTAGGTGCTCAAAGCAAACCACACAGTGGTGAAGGAAAGAAACATTGTATCAGCATAAGCAATTAGAATATTATATCAGCTACATCTTTTCCTCATCAGAGCGAAAGCAGACGCCACTGACCATTCAGAGTGGTACGCGTCGTGGGTCGGCCTACTAAATATTGATTCTCTTGGGCAAACGTCCGTAACAAGGAAACTGACTTCTTCACTGTCTGTGGGACCAGAAAGAGATTTTAGTGACAGGAGAAACGCAGGAAAATCAGCCTGATATCAGCCTGTGTGAGGGAAAAAGAAAGAGCGTTGACAGAGGATGAGAGAAATGAAGATAGGGGAGAATTGAAGACATGTAAAGTGGAGGCCGAGGGGAACGGCAGAGATGATGATGATGATGAACAAACGTTTATTATAGGGTAATGGTGAAAACTCGCGTAAAAATAGACCAGTTAGGGTAGAGAACTTGTCGAATCGAAGATGCGATAAAACAGCAATTTTGAATATCGAACTCAATGCCGATATGTTTACACATGTTATCGTTTTTCTTACGCACGTACTCTTGTCTGCAAGCTTATGTCCTTCGATTTTAAGAAATGCGAATTGGAAATACTGCAAGAAATTTCTTCGAAATTGCTAAAACCGTGAGAAACTTGTATTGCTGCCAGCGTTAGCATTCATTGACACGGCGAACGGTCAAATCCCACTATCAACTGTTCTTGACCTCAACTCTCTACAGTAGCTTGTAGGTCGGCACGTGTGCTTGGCCGAAGGGCGTCTTCGTCAAAGCTGGTCGCAGTTCCGTTAGTGCCCTGGAATCGGCATTTAAGGAGGTCTTCAGCCCTTTGCCGTCGTGTTGAATGGTAAAGGTTTACCTCAAACTCTCCTTGCAAATTTCCCACGAGTTCAGTGAAGCTTCATGGTTTTCGAACCATTTCCGGGCCGTACTTTCCAAAAAGAAATAAAGTATTTGCCGGCAGTGGTCTCAGGGCCATCTGTTGCTGCGAGCCACGCGTTCATACTGATCAATCCAGTCATCGACGTCTTCAAAGGCATCGCCGTGAGAAGAAGCGGCGTTGTCGGGATAATGGGCCAGTGCACAACGGGGGAGTAAGGTGCATTGGTTCGCTGCGCCTGTGACATCATCCTGGAAAATACAGGGCTCATCGGGTTGTCTGGTAGTGGCATGAACTACAGAGTGTGGCCTTGCAGCCGCCTGCTCGTGTGAGTCTCCGTCTTTAAGGCGGCGCATCGGCCCGGGCTTAGAATTGGACTTCCCTAGCGTGTTCAACGAGGTGACCACGGGGTTGTCGAAATGACAAAGTTAATGTACCCAGCACCTGCGTCAGATTGTCACCAATGAGACGATGGATCTTGGTGGTTGAGGGTTGATGGAATAGGCTTCATTGCCACGAACTCGTCGGGTTCCAACCAGCGTCCGCGCGCTTAGAGCGCGCGACATCGTCTTCCTCTGGCCGTCAGTCGATGATGGTTGCCAGTGGTGGATTGATGAGGAAGCTGAAGCGAGCTGACCTCAGACTGCTCATAGTAATGCTTGAGGCATTGGGGGTAATGCGACAACGTAGGACTCATTGAATGCCACCCTTCTTCCTAGTGAGGCGTGGCTGCTGTTCTCGTATTCGACCTGGAGGATACCGGGGAGGCCTCACAGTGGTTCAATAGATGTAAGGCTCATGCAACCCAAATCATATAATCGGCCTGCAGACTCGATGTCGCCAACGTCTTCGAGAACACGATATTACGTGACTTGTGGACTCTGATATATACTCGTATTCTTTGCGCTCTGTCATACGTAAAATTAGCGTCATCGCAGCGGTCCCAGTTTGATTGGCTACTCCGGCCTGCTACCCGTCTGACTTTAGTGGTCCATAGATACAACCCCTTGCCAAAATTGAGGTTGCTCAGGCGTTCGAGTCACTGTCAGATCAAAAATATCATTTCGGGGCACAACACTTCCGTCTCCAGCTGATCCTCCTCAATAGACATTACAGCGACATACCCCCTTGGTATCCCCCCATATCCACAACCTCACATCCAGGACGTCGTCGAGCTCGAATATGTACTCTTCGTTATCGCTATGGTGATCTAGCAACAGTGATGTACACAGATGCCTCCTTTTCCTCCAAAGGCGCACGCGGGGTCACAGTAGTTCTTACTCCTGCCCACAAACCTTTGCAGGAAAGATACTCGAGTGTTCCTTCGGCCCTCTCTCTAGAGAAGCAGAAGAGTCTGAGGCCCTGGAAGGAGGGCACCACCCCTAGGACAATCGCGACACCTTTTGTTTCCTAATAAGCATTTCTCTCTCTCTCTCTCTTGAGGCCCAAGTAATCACTGACGCAATCTTATCCTTAGCCACTCCTGTTAACTGCGCGATCCTCAGCGAGTGGGGATGCCCTCCGCTTGTTCCAGGCGAAGTTGCTTCCCATCAATATGATGCGACCACTCCACACTCATCTGGCCAAACACACTGGTACTAGTTACGTGCTGGACTTCATTCCCGGTCACGCAGGCGTGCCGGGGAACGTGCTGGTGCGTCAGCTCTCCCGTGCTCCGTCCCAACCGGGAGACTCGGAGACGCCCTGGCCAATCCCTTTCCACCCGTCCACGCTGGCGCGACAAGCCCGTTTACTTCGACGCCACTGTGCAACAGTTAGTCAGGGATAGGCAGACTCTTCCTTCTCCCTCTCACCTGTTACCTCGGGCATATGCTTGTCTTATGCGGCAAGCACAAACGGATAGCCTTTGAGCCCCACACATACATCGATAGAAGGCCATCGCAGCTCTGCACGGTGCTCTTAGCGTTCTGGCGTACCCAATACGCTTATATTCTTTGAAGCTGCTATGGTTCTTAAGCATTCCTTTCCAAGACTGGCTCGCGCCACCGGACGGAACGGTCATCCGTCTGTATAGTTATTTTTCTCCCAAAACAATAGCGTCACCTGATGTACGAGATCATAGCGGCTCCATGGATTGGAGTCGGTATAAATTTTGTCCATCCATCCATTCGCCCGCCCATCCGTCTGTCCATCTCAAAATAGCTCGGAACAAAGTAGTTATTTTTAAAAATAAACGTTTAGCAGGGCTGAACACAATGAAAAGTTTGGTAGTTTAATACAAGTGTACTTTTATGTCAGACATACACAAAACTGCAATGCATGCGAGTTCTTTGAATGCCTGGACAATGTTTTCTCTGTAAGTGGGAGGTCAGTCGCGCAAGCAGTGTTGTTTCAGCGAGAAGCCCCCCTAAGACACCAGTGAGCTGGTTGCTCCCTTAGAACTTTTCAAAGTCTCCCGCGTGCTTAATGGGTAGGAGAGAAAAGTCGTGGAATGACTTTGTCCAACTTGTCGGCGTCCTTGTATGTAGACGAAAACTTGTCCTGTTTGGCACCTTCAACCAAGTTTTTCTGCTTGCGCGGATCTTATCGCCATTTAATAGTTTCCACGACGTTTCTGACGATCAGGGGATCAGGCACGAACCACAAGTGCGCACTGAAAGGAGCGTACTTAGAAGCTACTGTTCTAACCCGCAACAAAGATAATGGAAATCCATGCGTACCGTAGCATGTAGAATGTACGCAACATGACAAGATCTTTCTACGTAACACAACGCATGTAGGACAAAAAAATGTTTCGTTGCCGCTATACCATCCTAGATAGACATGTGAATGAACAGTACGAAAAGCAAGGTCATGATACAGCCATAGTGCCTGGTTGCCGCCTTCCAAAGGAAACGTATACGGAAAGTATTAAGCGAGGTACAGGTATACAAAGCGAGGCATAAGATGGTACAATGCGACGCGAACCATATATACAAGTTGAAAAACTGCGATATACACATATGATAACATGCAGACTTCCGAAGTAATCACGAGTCACCATAACAAAGAAAGGAAAGAGAATCCTAAATACAGGTGAAAATAATTCACGAAGGCATTATGAATGATGAAGAAATGTGACGGTCGCAAGCCCAATGGGCGACTACGCCTCAACAATCAGAACACGCTCCGTGGGCGGTTCGTCGTGCCATGGTAATAGGACTTCGAGAAGGCCAGGTAGATGTCCTCCAGCATTGTCTCGGAGACGAGCACGTAGTCGCAGCGGAACCCCTGGAGCAGTAGGCTGATGCTCGAGAACACCTCGCTCCAGGGACGCTTCTCGTACATCTCGAAGCTCAGCAGGCCCTGCATGCCGACGAAGAATGGTATTACTGAATGGGGCGTATTACTTAATGGTATTACAGTTCAACTTCAACACCGTTTTAAAGCGCAAAGTTTCGGTAGTGCCTATCTGAAACGTGCGGGCATATATGCACTCATTTGCGCTACACAAAGCCGATGTAAATAAAAAGAATTTTGACCCTTCAAACGAATTTGTAAGAACATAAAATATGGTGGAAACTGATAGGTGTAGCTGAGCTAATAGCGTATCGAAAGCGTAATCGGAAAGCTGTGGGTTCGGATCCTACCAGGCGCGCATATTTTCTACACTTTTTTCTCCGAGAATTGTGTGTGACGTCTGAGGCCAGGCACAAAGTATCCTTGTAGAGGAGCGCTTGTGTGGATAGGGATGCCGGACTTCTTAGAATACGTGACGTAGGCCTCATGTGGTGAACCTCCCGAGAGGCTTAGAGGGGCACTTTTCATGTCATAAAAACGCCGGTTAAGCTACCTCGCACCCGTTTAACATGGCACGCGAGTAATGCAGTGGGAGAGGCGACAAGAGTTCTCACCCGGTGGTAGTAGATGAGGCGGCTGTCGGGGAAGAGTGCCGTCATGACGGGCTGCACTTCGAGGACGCGCTCTTTCTCGGGGCCCGACAGCTGGATCTTGACGGTCATGCCCTGGCCGAACTTCTCGCGCAGGTGTTCGATGGTGCCGATGCACTGCAGGTGGCCGTCCACGATGATGGCCAGCCGCTTGCACATCAGCTCCAGCTGCCGCATGCTGCATCAGGGGCCGCCAGCACAACTGAGGTCTGCGTCGTGTAGATCTAACTATAGGGTGCGCTCATCGAGACGCCCCAGGTCAAATTCTTGATCTTGCCGTCAAGTAAGAACTGAGATTAAATGAGTCACGCTGCCAACCGGAGAAGCCTTAGACCAAACTCCCCTTTCAAAAGAATGCTTCTGAGTGACCTCATTGATATCGTGTATGGATCTCCTTTCGGGGCGCCAAAGTGTCCACCGAATGGTATCATAAAATAGTTCGCATAACTACACCCAAAGAACACTGTTTGTATGGCTGTGTGTACGTCATAGCGCGCCATCATCGCCCTAATCCTGACCCACTTCTCTCGTGTCCAGGGCTAACTGTGCACAAGAAAAATTGCAGTAGGACGTAGCACCTCCTGCTACACGTTGATGCTATAGGCAGTTCGGATTTCTGCACGGTCACGCCGTTGCACGGGCTGCTTACCCAGTGGAGGCGTATAGGAAAGTAGTCTTCGACTTCTTGCAAAGGTGTTGGATGACCTGGTAGAGCCTTTGGTGTGTGACGGCGTCCACTCCTTGCAAAGGCTCGTCCAGAAAAACCAGGCTGGGGGTCCCGGTCAGTGCAATGGCCAGCGAAAGCTTCCGCTTGTCCGAGAGGCTTAAAAAAAAAACGTTTGACAGACATGCATTAAGTGAAACTACGACCCTCTCTCCTAAGCTGGTAGTACCAGCGTAACAGGAAAAGGCAGCTTTTGTTCCCACCTTGCAGTCAAATGCGAAGCGCCAGTTCATTGCATTTCTTTCATTAGGCCGCACCTTTCAAGGTGCTCCTGTACTCGAGGATTTTCCTCGAGTACAGGAGCTTCCTCCTTTTCCTGAGTGCGGCTGCGAAACGGACAAATTACCATGCTCAGCACTCAGTTTTACCTCCATTCCATCCCCTGGTGACAGGTGAATATTCTATGAGCGGAGGAAATCCCCGCTTAAATATTTATAGTAAGAATAGTGCTATTCTGAAAGCACAGACTGCGTGCAGACACCTTGTCTTAGGGAGACTACTTGTTACAGTTTCATTACGCTTGCTGCAGTAATTCTTAGTGGGCCCATGGCGATGGTATAAAAAGAATATGTTCTATTCGCATACGATTGCCCCCTCAAGATATTTTTGGTATCCGTGCCAAGCGTAATATTTTTTTGTTCTTTGTGTAGAATGATACTCCGGGATCTAATAGTTTTCAAGCTGCTCTTTAAGATGAATTTAAGGGAAAATGCGCCCCAGTTGAAGCCACAAGTGATTTTGCCTTTTTTTTAGCTTTACGATTCGGTGAACATCTATTCTCACAAACGAGCGAAGCGCGTTCTTTGCACAGGTGTTATGCGGCTCTTTACAGGGTTGCTAGAAATTTTCGTTTTGTAATTCTTGTAGTAACAATGCCCGACATTGGAGCTATTGTCTTTTTTTCTGTGTAAGACCTCCAGTAGGCTCCATTTTCTACAAGTACATCTGTGCAATTGACTGCAAAACGCATGACCAAATTTACCACGAAACTGAGACCAAAGTGTTCTGAGCAAAGTATTGGTAGGTGTTATAAGCGGGAATACTCTACGGATTCTAGCGGGGTCTTGTAGTCTGCACAAACTCACGGGGGGTCAAAATCTTGCTGTGTACTGTAACAACGGGGTACGACCACGTTGATTGATTACTGGGCGAAGGGTGATGCGTGGCGCATACATTAGATAATTAGGAGTACTTAACAAAGCAGAGTTGATAAGTAGAATATCAATAGAGCTATGGAAGTATCAATACAACAACTGTCAATAGAAAACTGCTATGCGTCGTGCAAAAAGGTTTACTAACTGAAAGGCGGCCGTACTCCCAAAATCATTTATGCGCAAAGTAGAGGCCGTATTCGGTCCATGAGCGACATTTTCCCGGTCCATGAGCGACATGTTCCGAACCCTATCCTTCTGGTTTTATTTAGAGCACGTAGAGGGGAGCAAAAACAGGCTTTAGGATTGACCCCGTTTACATTTTTGAGGAAGATTTGAACGCATCCCGTTGATTTTGTAGGCTTTAGTGACGAACACCTTACTTTCACTGTCCCTATGAGCTTGCGCACAGGCGGCGGACCGAAATCAAGGCTCGGTGGTAGAGAAGGCTTATTCTTCTTTAAGTATTGGAGTACGTCTTCCCGGACTGTTGGAAGGCAAGTTCTTGCGGCAAGTGCTCAACAGACGACATTGATTAAAAGAGGATCTTTGTAAGGTGTCGTAACTTTGTTCTACTTTCATTCATTACAGGCTTAATTCGTTCAATCGTGAAGCATTTCATTCATTACAAATCAACATGCTGACGTTTGATATGTGCCTATACCTGTTTTTGAAGGATCTGGAGAGGACTGAGATAGAAGAAGATGATGGGGACTAGGCCACGTTCATTTGTGGCGGTTACGAATAAAATAGGTGGACACCCGTCTCTGGTACACTTATAGTATTACAATGTATTGCCTCGAATGCATTAGTTTTACCATGTGGGTCGAAAATCAGGCGTCCATGGCATACAAAATAGCTGAGGGATGGAACAAAAATGTGACCACTACTCAAAAGTTAAAAAAAGGTAAATGAAAGTTTAGAATGCACTAAATTTCCCGCGGAAGCTCCCATAAACAAAGTAACGAGGTGAAAAAAATTTTTGCAAGTTTTGCGTAGGACGGGAATAAAACGAAGGCCCTCCGCAATGCGAGACAAGCCCGGAACTTCCGGGCTACCCCAACTCCGGGATTCCAGGCGACTAGTGTTTGTGGCCTTCGACTTTGAAACTAGTTAGAGACATATAATTGGTACTACACGAGGAAGTTGAACGCGGTAATTACACAAGCAGCAATTATGTGATAGCATATATAGCAGGTGTCCGTTTATAGTGTATATATAGGATTAACAAGGGCAATTGTTTATGGCTATGAGTCATGGCGAAGAGAGAAAAAAATCGTCGCAAAGGTAAAAAGGTCCGCCATTTTGGTACGGTCAATGAAACCGAACCAATTAGCAAAACATAGTGGCGGTCATTGTTTCAGCTCTTCGTGATGGACTACAATGCCGGAGCATTGCTTCGTGCCGCAGTGCACGCAATGCGTAAATACCGGTTCAAATGGAGAAAAGGTACGTGAAGTTCCAGACTTTTGAACGAACTCTCTGACGCGAACTATGCCGGCGCGAAAGAATTTGTTACACGCTGGGTGCGTTGCGCTTTGAGCGAATATTTGTCGTTGGTTCGCTAAGCGCGGATTTCCGTAGTCGCTGTCCGTTTGAAAAATACAGCTGCGTTGGAGTTTGTTTTCCAGCCTTTGTATTCTAAAGAACCTGAGCGTGTGCCGCCTATTTACGCGACTGACAGCGGCGCTCGACCGGGAAAACAGTACACACACGTTGCCAAAATTAGGCTGTTTCTTTACTCGTCCCTGTGGCTCTGCGCCCGCTTCATTTCATTGTTAAATGGTACCGCTTAGCCCCTACACGAGCCTTTATCTACCTAGGGCTGTAAACAAACTTTTCTTGCCGCACTACGCCGTTAAAATTTCCTCTGTGGCGGCGCGCAACGGTATGGGATAGTGTGTTGTTGGTTTCTTTACGTTGCAATTAGCCGCGTGTCGTTGCAGAAGTGGCGAACACTGTTTTATGATGAACTAACGGTGGAAAATTCGAGCTTTTGCACTTGGTTCCCGATTTTCGGGCTGAAAGGTTTGTTGTTACATCAAGTTAACTTGGTGCCCATTGTCATTTCAGCAACGATGTATTTACTTTCGAATATTTTGCGAGTAAAATACACACTCACTCCTCTAGTTTGTCACATGCTGCAGGCATGCCTCCGACGTAATGATAGTGGCAATTGATGTGGTAGCTGAGACAATTTTCAAGTTTTATTCAAAAAGAAAACACGGCCACAGTTGCATCAGACTGCGGCATCAGCTTGAGAGATTTTGCGTTTTTGTATCCACAGTGAAAATCCCAGTAAATTAACTACTTCGCTGATTTATAGCGCGTGCAGTATAGCCAAAAACTGTGGATATAAATGGAAAAAAAAAGAAGCATTCGCGCACCCCTGCATGCTGCGGTCTAGTAAACACGACGTTGCCCAGCCTCTGGTGCTCGCGTGGGCGGCGGCCCCTGATGCTTGCTGGTAGCTCAAGGGGCCCTTCAGGTGCCATGCCAGTCCGTGTTTGTCACTGGCGGGGGGGGGGGAGCTGGGAGGCCAGCACAACTGGGGCAAAAAACTCATTCCCAAGGCTACCAAGTTTTCTTCCCAGCGCCTGCACGGCACTTTGTTGCTGCTCGCATTGCTCCTGTACTCGACGTGCATCGAACAGACGCATTGGCAAGGGAAGGGAGGGGCCATTTTATCGCGGGCTTCTCCAGTCAATGTTTTGGACACTCGCTGGCTTGATGCCCTGCTGTCTCGGACGTCCCCACTGTTGTGGCAGCTCAGTGCACGCAAGCTCCGGTGGCGCCTCTTAAAACCTTCGGCTTGCAAGAGGGCGAGTAGGTGCACAGCAGCCAGGATGTGACTCCATGCTCCACTGCAACCCGCCGGGCACTCGCACGATGCCTCCCAATCGCCCCACTGTCCGTCTCAAAGGTGAGGCACACAACATAGGGCCGGCCACTTTTCTTCTGGGAGCGAAAGCAGCTGCTGAGCACATGGATGAGGCCAACCTGCAAGAACAGAGAGAGTATCAGTAAATAACACTCAGGGAAGAACAGGACTAGTCCGCTACAGTTTATGGTAAAGGGACAGAGCAGAAAGAAGTGGCCGCAAGGAACAGACTCAAAATGACCAGATTTTGTGTCTTGCTTAACACTGTTGCAAGGGCAATAATCTACACCTCAAACAGCAATGATGTCAAAATTGTTTGTCAAGTTCGAGCGTGCAAGTATCTCTGCATGCTTTGTTAATGCATTTTCAAGAGAAGGAAGTTTAACATTTAAAAACCTCAGCGTGGGTAATGATACCAGTACCCGCATAATCGTGTTCGTCATAACTTAAGCAAGCAATAATATGATTATCTGGAACTCACTTCCAGAATCTTTCGAGATAAACAGGTAAACATTCGGGCTATACCGATGACCCATCGAATTAAAAAAAATCTTCTTCAGTGTTCGAGTGAGTTCGAGTCTAGTTCTACTACGAGGTTTACTGTATTATCTATTCGTGCACACCAAAAACATGCGCTTTAGAAAAAACACAACAACCCACCCCACCGCCAAAAAAAGGAAGAAAGAAAGACACACAAAAACAAGCAGAACATGCGCAAAAACAATAAAAACAAACACAAAAAAAGAAAATTCAAGGCGTATGTGCGCTTTTGTTGACTTCGCCGCAAAGCACGATTGCTTTGCGGCAAACGCGCGGGCGGACGACCGTCACGGAAAACGGCCGCAACCTTTCCGTAAACATCTTCGCCAAAACTCATCCCGTAAATTCGATGTACAGCATTTGAAAATACCTAATCCACCCACTAGCGGTACGGTCTGGCGATTGTCGCTTTTCTCTTTCAGGGTTACTGCAACAGGGTCGCCGCTACGCATTTGCATGGTAAACAACGGTGAACAAAGTGCTATACAAATGCTCATACCGGTTAACTCGCGTCAAGTAAAAAACAAAGAAGGATTTACTTACTGCGAGTCGCACGTGTTTGTCCGCACCGATGAAGGCGAGCAATGCGCCTCGGTGGCTAGGCGGCATGCCCTGCTCCGCTGCCGCTCGGATGGGTCTTTGGCGCGGCACCCCGAGTGGTATGAGTCTTCAGACACAGTCGGCAGCGCAGACAAGTCCTTCGCCCACAATCCGCGGTCGGAAGCCGGAAAATGCTGTACAGTTTGAGCCATACCGCGTTACCGTCACCTACTCTTCCACAGTAAACAATACGAGACTTCCCGATCGGCGCCCGTACCAATATGGCCGACGGTCTCGTTTACATCAGTGTTGCTAGATCACCAAGCAATTTCGCATAGGGTCTATTGTTTGCTAATGAGTCATGGTTAAACGAAGAGAGAAAAAGACCCGCAAAGGTAAAAAAGGACGGACGGTTCAGACTACTTTCAATGTACAGAACTGCTGTAGTCATCAATAACAGTGCCCTGTTGTCTATGTTTCAGCTAGTTCGTCATGAACCAGCTACTGTGTTGGCCATCGTGACTTGTGGTCATTGCCATTCTGTCGCACCAATCATTGTTACCAATCTGTTTTGTACACCTTACGAGACTTTTAAACACACTCGCAGAAAATGTTTATATAACGAATGTCTCAAAGAAAATGTTTTTAGCGAAGCTAATGTTTTTTTTTCTTTTTTTTTTTTTTTTTTTTTCATTTGTAGACCGTGTTTTAGTCGGTCCCGTAATCACTGAGGTTTGAAGTACTCCTGTTGCATAGGTTTGCATATTTTTACGTAGTTCTGCTTTGCATAGGTTTTTCGTTTTCTATAACTGCTTCTTTTTTATAGCAACGTAAAGTGTTGATTTTACCGTTACTATTGTGCAAAAATGTTGAAATAATGTGGTCGTTCCGTCTCTGCGTGCCACATCACTGCTGATGT